>DVZL01000185.1:0-27150 GCA_018236625.1 Lasaia peninsularis
AGCGGCGCTTCCTAACACAAATGCTTATGCGTTTAAAAGGAAGCGCTACCCTCATTTTAGCAATATTTATGTTTTTTTTGTTAACGAATAAAGATATTTTGATTTGATTTGATTTAATACGCGCTTGGGACTTACATGTTCAGTGGTCCAGGTTCGAACCCCTCCATGTTCCAATCAGTCTATCTAGTACATTTTCTGACTGCTCTTGCTTGAGTGTTAAGTAAAGGAAAACATCGTGAAGAAACCCGGGATTTGTACCCGATATTGCGACGGACTAGCCGCCTTCCAGACAATGGGACAAAATCTCGTCGGTTAATACCTCTGCCTACCTACTCGCTATAAGCTGATTTGATTAAAGGTGAAGAGTATTAATTATTCTGTAAGTTTATTTGGATTTGTCTGTACACTTGTTACGTGATTACTTTGTCAATTTCCAACAGACTAGTTCTTGTTACTAGAATAGTTCTTGTAAAAACTTCAGAGGTGGTCCTTTATACATTTTTTGGCGATTAGTTGAGCACTATTTTAATATGAAAATCAAAAAGTTGATGTCCAAAAATCTTAATGACATCGTAATGAAGTTGAAACCAACGTTTCTGCATATTTACAGCGTTTCAATTATCTTAATAATATTTCTTTTAAAAAATATTTGTATACACATGTTGGGCATAATATTAAGTAATTAGTACCAGATGCAGAATGCAAATCAAAACAATTTAATATACATCTCATTTGTGACGTGTTATCGAAATACGATGATAAAACAAATTCCTTTAATTTTGTTTTTAGAAAGCTCGAACGATTACAAAACTTTGTCGTAATATATACAATTTTTTATGCGATTGTAATGTACTGTTTTTTACTGATGATTTACTGCTACTTGTCCGTCTGTAAAGCCCTAATTGTGATAGTTTTGCTTTTGCATTGCGTCCGGGAGACATTAATGTTATTAGTACCAAACTTATTTTCTAAATCCCCCCGTGTTAGTCTGGGTCCCCTGTGTCAAATAGTTAGCTGGGTTACTTTAGACTAGCCGGTAGACTTGTACATCATATCTAACTGCCTGGCCACAGGCAAAGCGACGCATTTGCATGTTGTATGTGTGTATAAACCACGGTTAGCTCTTACCTTCAAGAGAGCTACTATTATACCATAAAATACGAATGGTCTCTAAACTAAGTAACTGTCTGATCTGCTAAACTCTAAGATGTACTTGAACAAGGCTTTTAGTACGAATATAAGACGGAAATATACATAATATTACATACATTTTTAATACTTGAATTGGTGATAATGAGTTTAAATTTCATACAGTATGTAACTTGGCTTACAAAATTGTATCAAATTTCATTAGCAAGCTTTAGCAAAGCAGTTGACATTTTGAAAAAGATCACCACAATTTTTTAATGAGGTGTCTTTTTTCATTTCTATTAAAAACATCCCAATGAGCGATGAGTTTGAGATAGTTTGTCTTAAAGAATAAGTCCCAGAAGGCGTTTCTTGTGTAGTAAGGACGCTTTCCTATAGTCAGATCCGTGCCTATATTGATGTAGTTCACCTCGTCGCTAGAAACTGGTGACCATTTGTGGGGTAGAAGCTCTGTGGTCTCTGGGGTTGGATCTCTGAAAAAATATTATGACATTAAATGTGTAATCGAAACGCGGCCAAAATATGTTAAATGCTTGACGAATTGATTGATTGGCGGTAGTCCGTTCTGCGATAGTGTAGACATTCTTACCTCGTACTACATCTTCGTGGAACTTGTTATTGGCGGTGACGTTTCCAAAGCAATACGACTTTAGATACCTTCAGAAAAAGAATTTATTTTATAGAGATTGACAACGCAGTTGTGATACTACGGTTATTCATGAGCAGCCGGTATCACTTACCACCACGTGAACTGCTAATTCGTTTGTCTCTTTTTCCATAAAATTTTAATATCTATAGTTTTTTTTGAAACCATCCATATCTGTACAAAAATATTCTTTCTCTTACCCATATTTTGCAAAATTTGTCCGTAAAGTTGTTATTTACTGATGCTTGGAAATCTTGATGCTTGGAAAAAATAGTAGGTAATTAATGACACTATTTCTTGTACGATAAAATTAATATTATTCAATTTACTTACATTATGTTTTATTATTGTTATTTTTTTTTAATTTTATTTGTATACATTCATTTTTTATATTGTTATAGGACTTTGTAATATTTAATTGTTGACTTAAACTTGTACGTTTGATATTGCAGCGTTTACATGTGACATTTATATTTATACTTATTTTTTTGTCTTGGACATTGTGAGCTAGGCCTTAAGTTTTGACATTCAAAAAATGTATAAAATGTATACTTATTTTGAATAAAATAAAATGGATGGATGAATGGATTCTATTAATAAATAGTTAATTGGTCTTCAGGAGTGATTTCATTAATCATAAAAGAGTTGTCGAAAAGATAACCCTTATGGTCAGAATGTGCTGCTCCAGGTGCAGTTGTATTAGTTCTTAACTTTTGGAAATTTCGACCGCCATCATAGGAGAACAAATATTGAAAAACATTTTTTAGCACCGTTTTCAATGTAACTCAATATTCTTCTTTGTACAGGATAGTTGAATTTAATGTCTGACGAAAAATCAATGATCTCCCACATCAAATCTTGATTCAATAGTTCGTCACCAAAAAAAATCTCCGCACGATGTCGACCATTTTTTCAAAATCGTTGGCTACATCGAACGTTTCACCTAGTTCATCGTAAAACACAGTTGACGTTTCAAAATATTCAGGTGTTCTGCGAGCAAAAATATGAACATGCTCGTGATTGTTAAATCTGGCTAGTATAGACATGTCTCGTACTTTTGGAATATCCAAAAACTCAGGATGAATAGTTAAGAAACTGTCAACATTTTTAAAAACTTTTTCTACACTTGGTCGAAATGCTATTGATAAATTAAGAGAAGCTGCTATAACTGAATTAGTGTCTTGAGTGGCTAGAAAGGCTACGATTTTAGATGGATCTTCAGTTATAAAACCTAAATATTCAGCCATTTTAAATGCCGTTTTACTGTCGTGTACTCTAACTACATGGGGTATTAATTGGGAACCGCTTTGCATTATTGCTTGTTGGTACAGCTTCTCGTTTTTAGACACCAAGTGAAACCCAATCGACATAGCCCCAGCACTTTCGCTATAAATAAAATAAAATATCAAAAGAATTAAAAAATTGACGGAAATAACTAATTTTTTTTTGTAAATGTTCAAAAATTTACCGTGTCTGGTTGATCATCAGAACCAAAAGGATGGCATTATCTTTATTTTTTGTTCTGCAAATATTGGAATCCACTTTTCAAATCACTGATTTGGAAATTTTTTTTAGCGTTTTCAAAGTAAAAGTGAATATGCTGGTTCTCGCTAAAGTCATGTTGCAGTCAAAGATGGAGGTACACTAATACTTCCTAATAATTAAAAGATTAGTACCTACACTAACGATTAGTACAATATTACTTTCTACCAGGTTAGCTGGGTGTCATTATGCTTAACATTATTCTACAAAAATCCTATTAAAGCGGTGCCTCTCGCCAAACACGCATTTCCAGTGGTCTAGAATCTATATGACTTTGCAATAAAAACTTATCATAATCAGATATCAAATATGTTATGAATATTATAATTAATGTCCTGTATTTGTATATTTTAATTTTATCACAAAATTATAATACTAATTAAGATGTAATAAAGAAAATTATGTTTTCAGATATGTTATCGAAATATCAAATAATTGAAAATACCTTAATTGCAATGTAATCAAGTCACAGTCATGACAATTAAAATTTGAAATAATATAAAAAGTAATATACCGTGGGAAGCCCTCCCCCCCTCTCCCACTCCGCCCTGAGCCTTGAGCTTGAGAAACAACCGAGACTAAAGCTAGTATCAACATAAACAATGACGATATAAAAAACATTTAGTCGAATAGACAACCTCCTCATTTTCAACTCGGTTAAAGTAATAAACAAGCGATTTGATTTAATTTCAAATACTGTTATCGATTTGGTAATAAGTCTATCAATCAATATTTAATGTTGTCGGAGCATGTGATCATGAATTTGTGTAAGTCCTTTGACGTTGTACTAATGAGCGATTTTTATCCATCGCCAAAGCGAAGAAATGTTCACTATGTCTAAAACGAGTAATCTTTAGATCCTAAATGAGGCGGGAATTAAGTTATAGATTACAATGCGCAGGACATGCATTTTGATCGCATTTATCTTATGTTCATGCTGTTACTTTATGTTACGTTGGCATATGCCCTTTGTCGTGGTAAGCAAGTTTTTTTTATGATATTGGAAGGCAAACAAGCAGACGGATTTCCTGATGGTAAGAAATATACGTCGCTTATAGACACCAAAGGTGGAAATGGTGCGTTGCTAACTTAAGGCTGGGAAGGTAAGGACTAACACGAGTTATAGTCGAGCACTATAACTCCACAATTCTTTTTGAAGTAGCTTACCCAGAGTTCCATTCACTCTATTACTAGCACTCACTCTTTCTTTCTACATCCTCGTTGTACCTTTCATTTCTGTTAAAATCACTACTAAGACATACAATTTCCTTCACAACCAAAACTCTCGCATCCGTTCTGGTGTCATCTCTTTTAAATGCTATTATAATTAAATAACTAGTCTTGGCATAACTATAGTAACAAAGAAAAAAAATTTTATAAAATTGCAAATAACTTTTATTACTTTTACGTTAATACATAAATATAAAACAATTAAAAATATAAAAAGCCTATTCGAGGGGATCTCCATTGGCTGCAATACAGTCCTTTAAACGTTGTGGTCAGTTATCAATAGATGCACGCACAGTTTTCATGGGGAAATCCTTCACTGCCAATCGTATTGTTTTAGGGACACAAAATTTTCATGTCGCTTAGAGCAAGCTGTACTCTCTAAAACTGACCATAAATCATAATCCAGCGGATTAAGATCGGGACTAAACGACGGCCAGTCTTCAGCTATGATGAAGTCCGAAACGTTCGCTTCAAACCAAGACTGCGTGGACCGAGCTTTATGATCCGGGGCCGAGTCTTGCTGGAAGAACCATACTCGGTTATTGAACACGGTGTTTTTAAGAGGCTTAACTACATTCTCAAGAATGGTATCTTGATACACTGCCGATGTTTTGATACTTTTTCACAAAAATATGGCTCAGTCACTCCTTCATAGCTAACACCCCACCAAACTATCACTGAAGTCAGAAAATGCTCACGTTGCACTCTGTCAACTAACTGAGAAGCTTCCATAGAGCATTGAGCATAAATAAGGTCATTTTGTTTGTTAAAGCGTTGTTCAATTGCAATTGAAAAAAATGTTCTTATCCGTATCCGTAATGACCTCTCTTCGCGTACCGCTTCAGTAGTGGTTTCGATTTTACCATCCTATTCGTCTTTAATTTATCAGTTAAGAAATGACCAATGCGTCTCTTATAGGCTGCAAGATGCATCTCTTAAGTTACGCGAGATGGTTCTAGGTGCTATCCTTTTTTTCCCGAGATAAAATCTTTTGCTTTCGGACAGGATTTCTTCGAATTCTTTCCCTTACTGTTTTGACCTTTCTCGTACGAACATTACGTTGACGGCCAGATCTTTCTCTGTCACTAACAGAGGAAGTCTCATTGTACCTATCAATAGCTCGGTACACAAACATCTTCATTCCAGGTCCCTCGCAGCCACCGAGTGCCAAGTCACGGTCCCTGCACACTTTCCAAGCTTCCTCGACGTTTGTTAATCTCTTAATATAAACTCACCGGTTTCGGAGAGTTTTGACACCACCCTCAGATAATATTCGAGCTATTTAGTCGTGGAACATCAACTTTGATCTCCCCGGCTACTTACATCCATCCACTTTCTCATCGTACATATGTTTTGTCAATCTATATACTTATTTATTATGCAGTATTTTATTTTTCATAGCCCTATCGATACACGAATGCATAATATTGTAGCTGATTTTTTTATATGATACCTTGATTTTTTTTTATAATATGATGTAATACCATGAAGGGATAGTGAATCTTCAATAAAACCGATTTCAATAGAACCTATCGTAATGGCGATTACCATAGTGTTCGTCGGGGGCGGCTATTTGACTAATACCAAACTCTCCAAGTTTTAAAAATTGTATTTGACTTTACACAAAGTAGGTATGAAGCAAAATGCAATCGCGAAAACAGCGATTCGTTTTTCTATATCACCCTACTCCATTTTAATATCGTAAAATATTGTACAACGTATTGGCGCCAAAATGAGAAAACACAATGAACAATCGTATAAAAAATCGTATAATTGTTATATAACATTTTTAATGCATAAATAATTATTGATAAAATGGAATTATTGCATGCCACGAAAGTAGTGAAATAGGACTGCACTATTTTATTAATTGAGACAACCTTAATTATACTCTATTTTTGGCAATAAATGATTATATTATTATTAAAAATGACACATTCCAAATTTAAATGTAATATTTTTAATTGTAACAGTATTTATGGCCAACCTGAGCATATAATAAGTTCGTATTGAATATATGTTATATTTAAAAAAAATGCAAATTAGCCACGTGATTATATAATATATTATATATTCAAGCTTTTTTCATTTTAGTACTTTTCTCGCCATTGGAATAAATTTCCACAAATATTTAGAGAAAGAATTTTTTCCACTTTAAACAGGATTGTAATCTGTATCTTTCGTTAGCTACAGACAAAAGCTGCGGCTTTTTCTATATATTTAATGTCTGCTAAAATACATGTTATCAATAACCATATCTAGAAACACAAATATAAATGTTCATATAAATGCTTGCTCCTGTTCGGAATCGAAACTGAAACTCGTTTATGTTTAGTATAATTTAACCAAATAAGCATTCTAATATTTGATATTCAAAGGTAAGTTAAACGACTATTAATGACGTGTGAACCTTAATAAGCTGTGTCTTTTTAGCATCAGGATATCTGTGTTACTGAATGTCGTCCAGTACCTAGAAATGGTCTTTAATTAAGATTAAATAATAGGTGACTTCCATAATTAACTATTCAATTGTTGTATCATGTTGGCACAGAAAAGAAAGAAACTCGCCCCAAAAGGATTACTCTCGTTCACGTTAGCGTATGGTATCCCCATGAATATGTAATGCTCTCCATTCTCGACTCTCAGTCCTCTAATGGTGCCCACACTTGTCTCAATAGTAGGATACTCTTCATTAGACCGTCTTCCTAGTGTCAGTGACAAAGATAGGATAAGAGTCAAGAGAGCAACTGCAACAATAGTCAGTAATATCCACTTCATGTTTGTAGCTAATGATGTTTTCGACTTGATTGAAGGATTTAAGTATTAGTTGATATGGTTTTGATAACATTTGTTTGTAGTCATCAGCCGTCATTTACCGCCGTACTTGAATTTGAACACAAATAGGGTAATGTGTTTAGATGTGTATATCTGTATATTCTGTTTAATTGTTCTGCCGTATTGCCAGTGTTACTTATGTACATACTTGGACCCGGAATGCGGATATTCGTCCATTCACCGACCAATTTCTTTTCACTGCTCTTTAATGTTTTGTTACACAATACATATAGTTGTAACGAAATGGCCGAGACACGTATTTTGACTGAGTTGTAGAGTTTGTGAAGTAAGGCGCTTTGAAGACGACGGGGCGGGGCGGGCTTTTTGTCCGCGAAGCAATAAAGACCGCGTCTGCCGTCGATGTCTGCAGCTGCCCTCGCCGCGTACACAACAGCAACACAAAGCACACGACGGACGCGACGGAGGGAGTCAGTTCAGGACGTTCGCTAGCCGCCCCGCCCCGTCGTGTGCAAAGCGCCTTAAGTTCCTAGAGTTAGAACGTCTAATGTTAAAAGCTTGACTCTAAATGATAACTTTCTCTTTTTTATTGGCAATATTTTACATGAAAGTATTTTGAATGGGACTACCTACTCAGTTCTAGATGCATAATATAATCTAAAAAAACCGATCGTGCCTACCATGGCACAGTTACATAATATGCACCCACGATTAGCCGACGATATTAAGTCCCATGATGTGGCAGATGGCAATTCCGTCGCCATATTTTTCTTGATATAATATACTTAATTTTTTTTATTATCAAATAATAAATGATTTGCGTATCAAGTGGTACGTGTTATCAGACTAAGATGATTTAGCGAATTCCTTCTTTTTTATTTTTAGCGAGGTTTAACTTTAAAAAAACTTACGTAGCATAGAAATGCGATGAGCTCATTGCTCGTATTCAGATATTAGATATATTCTATATTGTTCATCGTTGGCGCTTGGTGAAACTTCCACATTTTCATATTTTAAATTAGAAAACACTTGTACTTTTTCACATATAACTTATAATTGAAAACTATTTTTTAACCGAAACCGGTTGGCTATTTTAAAAAATAGTTTTCAATTATAAGTTATATGTGAAAAAGTACACGTGTTTTCTAATTTAAAATATGAAGATATTAGATACCTATATGAAGATATTAGATACCTATATGAAACAAAAAATGTATTTCCACCCGTGGACGCCACAACTATGACTAGACCTTGGAATTTTGTGTCGACTCGGATGAATCAGTATCATTGTCTTAATAATTCTAATATCTTTACTCCAGCTCTTGCTGCATTGTAAGGTTCAGATATAGCGAATAAAATTACTTATATTTCGTGGTAGATTAGTTAGTGTAAAGTTGAGTTGAAAGTTGCGTGAACTCTTTGGGCGGAACTTCAACGTACAATTCATATCAATTTATTCCTGCTATAGCTAATTACTTTAAGCAAAAGCATAACATACACTCCGCTAAGAAATAAAATCTCAGATTACATTTTCGGTAGCTTCAGTTTCGCTTCGGCCTATAATTCTTTAAGGCTTTTCTTATACTACCCCAGGACGGTTCTACCTAGATTTAAATAGTTCTTCTGATAAAATCCATAAGCCACTTTAATATGTCCTGTTAGTTCTAAATCTAAAAATGTAAAAAATATATTCCACTGCCCGTTGTCAGTCGCCTAGACCTTTCTTTAAAAAATAATTTCAATCTATAGAATTTAGTGTTGCAAAAGCCTTAATAATCCACTTCGCTTTTTAATGTTATATCTATTTAGTCAACTTGTGGTCTGATATCGTTTATTAATGAATGGATCCGATGTATAAAATCTATTTTTAATCTGAGTATATGTAATAGTCGGACCCTGTATTCCTTTATGAATATGTTGGTATGTATGTAGAATATGTTGGTATCATTAAAACTCTTGTTTTGTAACATCTTTAAACACACATATTCGACAAATAAATAATTTTCATTTCATTTCATTGATTAGGTGTTATAGTCTTACAACGACTCGCCCGGATTGGTAACACCGCCTTACTTATTCCTGTCACAATAGCATTAGTAGGTACTCGCCATTGCCGTGTTCTGGTTTGGAGGGTAGGGTAGCCGGTAAACTTACTTACGCAAGAGACTTACCATCCCAGCCTCAGGTTGGCAACACACTATTTCCACCTTTGGTGTCTATAGACGACGTGTGTTTCTTACCATCAGGAAATCCGTCTGCTTGTTTGCCTTTCAATATCATAAAAAAGCAATTCTTTTATATTATTACGTTGCCTGGTTACGATAGCTCTATCTCTTATCGTTGATAAGTGATTCAATATCAGAGCTCGGTCAGGAAATCGTGAGCCTTAAAACGCAGGAAACCCGGGTTCAAATCTCGGTCCGATTGTTTCTTTTATTTTTTATATTATTCATATTTCATCAGCAAGTAATTTGCATAGTTATAAGTAACTATTATTCCAAAAAAACATGACGTACAAAAAACCCCCGAGCAAAGCTCTGTCACTCATGTACCTACTAATAACTAAACTATTTACAGTATATTCATCTATATATTTTAGGCGTATATGTTTATTTCATATTATATAACATATAATCAAGTAGAGGTATTAAAGATATATTTAGCATAATCCTATATCCTATGACTTTCTCATAACATAATACGTATTATACGTATGGAGAAAACAATCTTCGAGATGTCTGACTCGTGAATGGTGATAGCGCAAAATTAAAAGTCATCTCGTAATAAAAATTACGTCAAAATTGTATTAATAAGTGTATTATAATATTATTATTGTTATGTAACAGTCTCATTAGCTATTTTATATGTATATTTTTACAACAGTATATTTTTTTCAACCGTAAAAGTGTTGTTACGAAAAATTGAAAATGTCAAAGTTGTTGTTTTTTTCTTCGCCTTGTCTCGTTACCTACTCTAGGGTATTTGCCAAGGGCGCCAGTTTACACAGGCGCGACTGCCATCTAACCTCAGCAATCTAGAAAGGTTATCAAGCCTAATCCTAGACCACTCAACGTTTTTTTGGGGAAACTGGTGAGTTAAAAATCACACATACGTCTTTTTTTTAAGCGCCTCTGTGGTGTAGCGATCCCGGGTTCAATTACATTGCCCGAGATTGAAAGTGCCTGAAAGGGCGATAGGCTTCATACACATCAGGACCCTAGTACTTTGAATAATCGTAGGTGTTCTACAATAGTATATCTACTAGTTTCAAGTCGTGGATGTACTAGCAAACCTCTGCAACGCAAAAAGTAAAAACGGGATCCTATTACTAAAACTTCGCATTTCAACCGTCTGTCGTCTATTCACCACGCTGTATCTTATGAACAGTAATAACTGGAGAGTTAAAATTTTCACAGATGATATATTTTTATTGATGATGTTTTCCGTTTGACAACAAATACTAAAATAAAGGAAGTATTTAAATGAGCACACAAAGAACGACCCGATACAACCAATATGTTGCTATAAAGCATTTAGACCTTATAAAGCATTTACATATTCACTTCAAATTAAACAATTGAAATATATAAAAAAAATATAAAAATTTAAGCATACGTAGGGATATAGGGACAGAAAAAGCGACTTAGTATTATACTATGTAGTGACTTCTGTTTTGGAATAGTTAAAATATAATAATTAAAAAAATTTAAGTAATCAGTATCCTAGATCTAGATATTGTTGTCTAGTATATTAGAATGTTTTTCTAAGAATTATAAAATACCGTTTTCTATTTTAATTAAAATAAAGATTCGTTATGAGCGAGTTGGACTCGCGCATATAGAGTTCCGTACCATCCTTACTTATCTATACATATAATAAATCTGTAGAAGGGTCAATTCTGTACATTGAAAATATTGAAAAAATAAGTAAGCAGCATATGTTACTGGATCGATACCAAACCCAAATATGTGATTAAAAAAAATTTTGTCTGTCTGCAAGTATGTTATGTATGCGATAGTATAAACCAAACATTTATAGTTTAGCCATTATAACCACTTTTCCATAGAATAAAAGTAATTCAAATTATTAGCCTATGTTATCGTGAAATTATCCAAATAAACTATTTATTGAGCAAGATTGTTACAATAGCTATAAATTATTTTATTCCAATCGGACAATCCATTCAAAAGATATTACGAATTTAAAAATTATAATTGGTATTGAATAATGGCCGCCGGCCGATATGTGTCGCACGACTCGCACGGCGAAACCGCAGCGAACGGGGGTGCACATCTATGAAGCAGGTTGCCGTTAAATGTCCACCCTTGCGAAGCCGGGGCGGGTCGCTAGTCCCTACTAATATTATAAATGCGAAAGTAACTCTGTCTGTCTGTAGTAGTAACGCTTTCACGCCTAAACCACAGAACCCATTTTGATGAAATTTGATATTAAGATAGAACAAAACCTGGGAAAGGGCATAGGCTACTATTTAACTGACTACATGTGAGAGGGTATGTTTTTATGTAATAAGTAAGATGGATATATTTCTGCCTTTTGAAAGTAACCTGTATTAAAATAATTAACGCGAGCGTAGCCGCGGGTGGAATCTATAAAAACGGCATAAAATCACGTTTGTTGTATGAGAGCATCCTTTATATATTTATTTTATTTTGTATCAGTATTTGTTGTTATAGCGGTAGAGAAATACATCATCAGTGAAAATTTCAACTGTCTAGCTATCACGGTTCATGAGATACAGGCTGGTCACAGACAGACAGACGGACAGCGGAGTCTTAGAAATAGGGTTCCGTTTTTTTCCTTTGTGTACGGAACCCTAAACAGTATTTAAATTAAGTAAAACTGCAACAACTAATTTTATATCTGAATAAAATAAGTAAATATCGTCACGCCCATAAAGGGAAGGCAGAGGTACACATGCACCCACGATTAGCCGACGATATTAGATCCCATTATGTATCATTATGTACCGTCGCCATATCGGGCATTACATTGACCGGGATTGTAATGTGCCCGAAGTGGCGATAGGCTTGCCACCCACATGGGCCCTAGTATTTTGGCTAATAACGGGTGATCTAGTATATCTACTGGACTTAGCAGTCGTAGATATACTAGCATACCTCTTCACGTAGAAGGTACTTTTTTTCTTAAATAAAATTGGAGTGTCAGTATGTAATATTATAATAACCACTTTTTACTAAATGCATATCTGGGGGCACGGCAGTGCCCCCGTCAAGTCGAGCAGCACGGCCGTAACCATCCTTTTCTCGAAGCATTCAGGCCCTTTTCGACCCCCTATAACTTCGTTGTGGATAATACAACAAGCCTGAATTTTATCTGAGCACACTAGACTAAATAATCTAATATATTTATTTCTAAATTGTGTTTTCATGCGATTGCCATGTCGCTTTATTTGTCTAAAACGTTAAAGATTTTTAATATTGATATGGTGATAACAAACGTAACAACTGAAGACAGAAGGTCCCTTAAGTAGGGACTAAATAAATTAACCGACTTGGTATTACATCGATCTCAAAACTTTTTACGGTAGTAAAAATTGAGCTGCGGGACTTGGTTTTTTTACAGGATGTTTTTGATGGGATGAATGTTTACAAGGTACATATACCACAATATATAATCTTTTTTATTCTTTTCAGTCAGTTTGTTCCGTATCTGTCAGACAGAAAGACCTGTCTGTTTGTATCAACACAAGATCGCGTATTTTTATGGGATTAATGGGAAGGAAGCAGACAAACGGACGTCCTTATGATAAAAGATACTCGTCACTTATAAAATATAAATACCATAGGTGTCAATTTTGCCGACGTAAAGCTAGGATGTTAAGCTTTTTTTGTATGGCTACCTACCCCTTAAACGTTTCCGACTAGTAATATTACGACGGCAATAATATGAGAAAAGATGGTGACTATTCGGATGAGTTATCTTAAAATACTAAGTTATGGTCACGGTGTTAGTGAATAGAATCAACGCCTGCTTATCTATTAGCCATTCAGTCCAGTCCAGTCATAAGAAATTCTGTCCCAAGAAAAAGAACAATCTAAATACGTACAAGACATTATTAAATTATTCTTTGGCCTTTGTTGACGAGCCACAGATAAAAAATCAGTTACGTAACAGCAAATTTAATTTCACTGAGAATACTGAAAAGGCATTCCATTTTCAAACATAAAGAATACATTCCACGCCAAAATTCCATTTCAATTTTAAATAAATAACGGTACCACAAAACTGTAGCATAAACTTTGTATTCTATAAAATAATTAAAACGCGTAATATTTTCATATGATAGCAGTTTACATTGATTCTCTTAATCAAAAGGCGGCTGAACGTAGGCAAGTCATGCTCTGATTGTCAGACGTTTCATTTATTCACCGGGCTAGATATATACACAACTATAAACCTTATAGACGAAGTGAATTAAAGGCATTTCTTTTTGGCGAAACTAAAAATTTTCCTCGAGAAATTGCTAATAAACAAGACGCTCGCTAATTAATGAGACGAAAGAGTTAAATAACTTTGAGTGAATTAAAAATACGTGGTCAAAATGGGTTTTCAATTTTTTTTCGTTTTTTTTTTAATTTCATAGTTTCCAATTTTGTCGACGGATTCAGATTATTCAATTTACTATTGTATAAAATTTCGAAATATCAGGATTACAAAATGCCTAAATTTATTGCTACTCGTGCCTCCTAAACATCTATATCAATACAAATAAATAAAATTGGAGTGTCTGTATGTAATATTAAAATAACCACTTTTTAATAAGTGCATATGTATATTTACAAGATACATATTATACCAAAAAAACATTATCACAATAAAAGTAAGCCTAAGCTATTCCTTATTACATCAGCTCTCTGCCAGTACAAGTTCCGTCAAAATTTGTCCAGCCGTTTTCGAGATTAGTGGATACAAACAGACAGACGGATAGACAGATAGATAGACAGACAGACAGACATCAATTTAAAAAAATACTATTTTGGTATAATATGTACCTTGCAAACAAACACATTCATTTAGTAAAAAGCGGTTAATTTAATATTACACACAGACACTCGAATTTTATTTATTTGTATAGAAATGTTTATATTTTAAAGATAGTATTGTGCAAAACTGATATTATGATAAATCGGTAAAAGTTTTGGATATTTAAAATGATTAAATGCTTTCTATTCTAGTTTAAAAAATAGAAAGCGCATCCTTCAAATATCATAGTTTGTTTGAAAAAAAACAATAAAAAGTATATCATCATATATTAAGAAAATACGTAGAGATAAATATTTAATTAATTTTAAATTTAAATGAGATGATACATTTTATATTAAGTGATAATTAATGATTTTATTATATTGCTTTATCGATGTGTGAAGCAGTGTCAATTTTTTATGCAAATACTAGCTTTCCGTCCGCGGCTTCATCCGCGTTAATTATTTTAATAACATAGAAAACTTTTAAAGAGCAGAATATTCTTCGTTTTATAAATTGCTTAAAAACATACCTTATTTTTAATGTATTCGGTTAAAAATATAGTAGGATTAATAACTAGCTGCCCGACCCGGCTTCGCACGCTTGGTGAGCTCATTTAGAAAACAAAATATTTGTCGTATTTTTTCTAAACTTGTACCTACAGGTATACATTTAGGCTATTCATTTTAATATTATGTATAGAAAGATTGGTTAAGTAGGCATTATACATGACTTAGCGATAGGGCCGCTATTGTGTATTATTTAGTTTGTAAATATAAATTTTATATGATATTTGTATATTTTGTAATTTTTCGGGGCACCATAAAGAGTTATTCTAGTTATTGAAGCATGAAGGTGTCACGTTGGAATGTATGTATATTTTACAGGTAATCTTCCCAGAAAGTGCGTTGCTGATCACCGATACGCTAACCACGGCACGTTTATTTATCAGGTAATAATCAATATCAGGATTTTTTTCAGATTACAAATAAGATCAATGAAAAACAATATTATATTACCTGAAGCCTGAATACAACTTAACAGTCATTTAAAGCAACACGTCATTATTTTTATTCAGTGCAATATCAACCTCTATGTGACTTCTTTCAATTTAAATTTTACTTGACTCCATAGCTTTTTATACAATACGTTCGCGAGTCTTCTTTACATTACTATTAATAATTAAAAAGGCGACGTGTATTTCTTCATCAGGAAATCATGCCCTCTAAGACATAAAAAATTACGAGATACGAGTTAGTTCTAAGCGTGTTTATGTAGGCGTAACAAAGAAACCGCAACTCTAAAACGAATTCTGTAACAATTCGTCTTAGCATTTCCGCCTGTTTAATTTCATCTTAACATCTCTAGTGTGCCTAAATCAAAATTAAATCTAAGATAAAACATATCATTATGCCCATACACCCGAAGGTCTTGGCAGAGATTCATACCCGCGAATGACCGATGAGATTAGGTCTAAAAATCTGACAGGTGGCACATCCGTTGATATATCGGGCACAAATATTTATATCGGTTATGTTAATCAGATAAACGGAAAAAAATCATGAGGACAAGTTGAGACCTCGTACATTAATGTCGACACCGACTATGCTCGATCACACAGGCGATTTCCTAAATCTTAGATTCTTTCTCTGAATTGAGATCTTGGGGACAGATTGATAGGCCGTAATACTTAAAGATAATCTCTCTAGGCTACAACAGCCGAAAACGAGGAATGAAATCCAACGAGTACACAATTTAATGAAATTAGAGAAAGTAAAAATAATGGACACTTACTTCATGCATTCCTTGCAGCCTTTTCCCAAGAGTTTCATTTTGACAGGATCTCTTCGTTCTTCCCCGGAACAATAGCACTTCGACTTCGAGTCAGGTTTTAGTGAACAATAGCATCGATCCACACAACTTTCTGATTCACATTCTGAACATGACACGTAACCACTCGAACTGTTTCTATTTTGACAACCGAGTCGATTGCTCGAATTCAAAAAATCGGAATCTTCAGACGCCGAAGTCCTCTCACCAGGTCGTGATACTTTACCATTTCGTTTTGATACAAGAACCGTTTTATCCGTACGTTTTGAATTTCTCTGTCGCACTGTTTGTCTCTTCGGCACAGTTATTTCCGATTCCTTTGGTCTAAACTGCCTGATATCATAGCTAGTTGTCGATACTGAACTTTCAGATATTGGCTTCTTTTCGAGACTCACTTGTGGTTCGTAGTAATTGATATGTTTATTCTCCATATGTTGTATGGATTTACCAAAAGGTAAGCGAAATACCATCCGTAATCCACTGGCACCTTTGAAAAACTTCTTTCTTTTTATTTGAAATGAGCTGTTTTTTCTTAAAACTTTCTTTTTCTGCTTCTTCATTATAGCTTTGCTGTGCTGGAATATTTCATCTTTTGTTAATGTAACTGCTAGTTTTAATAAAAACTCTTTGTAAATTGGTTTCAAATCATTAAAAGACATTCCTTCTGGATCTATTATTACATTTAATATTTCATCCATTGAATGTAAGTTCTCTTGAACTTTGAATTCACTAAAAAGTTCATTAAACCCTAAAGGTGAACCACCTCCTTTCTTTCCATTATACCTAAAAACAAAATGGTTTTATTGAAAAAAAAAAGTAATTCTATGTACATGTATTATAATATTGTAAAAGAGTTGTGTTTATCTCACTAATATATTCTACAAAAATAATTAATGAAACAAGTTTCTTATCAGAAAGCATTTGTAATGTATCTTTTTCTGTTTTTATATCATAAGTAAACTACTGAAGCAATTTGGTCAAATTTTTACTATTTAAACCTTTAATGAAATCTATACAGAAAAACATCTTTAATCACTTGGTTGAACCGTTCAGTTAAGTAACTTATTCTATTAACTAAAAACTACTTACTTAAAAGTTAGGTTAATAAAACCTAAATAAAAAGGAAAAAATTGCAAAATGTTAAGTTCTATTAGAAGAATGTTTCGGACGCGGTTGCATTAACACAATTATGAGCACGCAAGTTGTTGAAACACTTGGTCAATTATATTTATTGGATCTCCTAAAAGCAGAAAGTCTACTACTCTAAAAATTAAGTAATTTATAATTCATAGAATAACCCGTCTAACTGGTGAATATATTCCATTGTGCCACACATAATATAACCGGTAAAAACACTAATTAATTAAAGTGCACAAGAAGTATGTTGGGTAATTAAAATGTATTCTCCTACTTTATAAAATGGCAATAATTTGACCAAAATAAAAAAAAAACATATAAGGGAATTGATTGCAAAACAATTTTCACAAATATATATGTAATTATTACTTTTTCCATCCGGATAATCATATTACACCTTTTAAAATCTTAAATTTAATATAAATACATACCTATGACCAATAGACTTATATCGAGTGAGGCCACCAGCATTTAAAAAGCTTCCTGAACGAGGGATGGCTACCTTAGTCAATATGTCGCCAGTATCACTTAGTGTTCTTCTTAGACTCTGCGTCCTTTTTAATGTGCCTTTGTTAGAACCTGCTTGAGATTGACTCGGTGGCTTCGTTGGAATTGGCGGTGGCAACGTCGGTGGTCTTTGTAAAGTCTTTTTCTTTTCTAATTGACGAAATAATTCAATCTTTTCCGAGACCCTACTTCGAGTGGAAGATTCGCTACAGCTTTGACCGTTTTTTGAGTGTGGAATTGGCTTCAAATTATAATGATTTTGTACAAAGGACTTATTCGAGCGGTGTTCTTCACTACCACTATCGCTATGTTTTATTACATCTAATTTGGCCTTAACTTCATCAACTGTTATTTTCTTAGCTTCAATTGCTGCAAGAGATATTTGATGCAATTGATCGCTTGGGAATTTCGGAGCTTCTTTAGGCTTTTCACTAAAGGATCCACATCCTGACAACCCATCAGCTCTGTCACTGTCACCACTGAATGAGGAACTGCTTTGTTTTTTACGTGGAGGTCTTGCAGGTGCATCATTAGCTACCAAGCTACTAGCAACACTCATACAACTAACTCCGTTTCGATTCTTTAATTTCTTATTACTAACATGATCTTGTCGACTCATATGCGCCATTAGTGATTTGTATAAAGTTGCAGCGATAACAATAGCGTCTTCTGTCGTTTGACACACAAACCCATGACACTCTAGCTGTTTTGCAACCCCAAGTTTCCTCATCACTACAGCGAAAAGAGGTGAATGTGAATTTTCGTTGTGAGAGAGGATATACTTTTTATCAACTGACTCTAACTGTTGAAATAAAGCATGTCGATCTATATTATCAGGATCTGTTATTAAAGGAACAAAAGCGTACTCGTAATTTCCTTCTCTTTCTAATGCTTGAATTACAAATTTTACTGCTGACCAGACGGCTATCGTTGGAAAGGGGTTTAGCTGTTCTACATCTCCTCTATCACATTTATATCTAATCTTAAGACCGTTTTTAGAAATTTCTAAACGACTTGTGAAATTATTATTTTTTGAACGAAAGTTTCTTCGGTATGTAAAATATAAGTCTCTAAGAGGGTTCTGAAGGCCAGATAGACTTGTCACTTTACTGGGTAGTGATGTGGAACCAAGGTAGTGGACACTAAACGTATGTACTCCTATGGAGTCTGAAGTTTGCGTAGGTTCACCAGCCATATCTGCAAACATTTTCTCAATTCTATCCTGCACTGTGTTGTTGATATTTTTAATTTTATTTTGGCAATAGTTGGCTTCATCTTCGCCTTTCGGAATTTTGCTTTCATGGACTATACTAGCCTGAAAAAATATAACGTTACTTTATTTAAATAATAATTAGCGTACACCACTAGTTAACACAAAAGATTGCTCATTTGACTGTAGAACGTTGACACTAGATCATAAATATGAAAAAATTAGCCGGCCTTGTGTTTGAGTGAGGTAATCAACCGTATAAGAATGAGACAGATGCTAAATATTACGGATACGTCGTTATTAGGAGTGGAATATCCAAATATTTATCTTCATGGAGTAGATATAAAAGACCTGCTTAATAACAATGACACATTGCGACAAAATCAACTATGCAAAATGCAGATGGCATTAGGGGTAATTACCAACTTGGCTACTGATGAAACAGTAATTTATCCGGGATCCACCGTCTTATTTATTCCTACCACCTTAATGACATTATCGTGATCCAATACGGAGGTAAGGATAGCCGATAGACTTGCACTAGGCCTAACTAAATCGTCTATAGTATCTATACGGTGGTCGATTACCATCAGGAGAGCTGTGTCCTCGTACTCTGTATTACCACATAGAGATGCGTTTGAAACACTTTCTCTTAGCCCTCTTACCTTGCTATCTTTCCTCATGATGTCTGTTATGGCTGCGTACTGAACGTGTAGGCTTGATATTGATTTATTATCGTCGAAGAGTGCGTCGATTTTCTGTTTGTAAAGTGAAACTGTGGAGACACTTGGCGGAGGTTGACGCTGCTCATCTTGGCTGCCAAGGTGGAATCCACCAAAGGAGTTGGATCCATTGTCATACGTCACCATCTAAAAATTAAAGTTAAATTAATGTCATGAAGTTTAACGAAGTGAACCGTTAAATAACCCGAATATATACCGTATAATTTTCTTGAAATTTAGTATCCCTAAATACTAAATTTCAAGAAAATTGTTTGAGCAGTTTCCGAAATCGCTGATGTAGGTATATATATTATAAATAAGAATTGCTCGTTTAAAGGTATTAGATAAATACTAACGATACAACCAGGCTACAAAATAGACAGACATATAAAATAAAACTTAGACTAAATGATACACAAGTCAGCGATCTCTTCTCTTATGGTATGGAACAAAAGCCAACGAAATATTGTGTGAAGGATGCTTCTAAACATACCTAAATATAAAATCTAACACTATATTGCATAATCGTAAACTTTTCATATGATGTATTTTATGTTATACTAGCTGTACCCGGCGCGCATCACAACAACGCTAGCGCCACCTTGTGGCGTGTGACATCGAGGAGTATGTCATAACCTTATATAAACAGGGCGGCTCACGGCTATGACATATGGAGGGGAATTACCCTAAGTATTGAAATTTAAATTTCAAATGTTAAAATGCATGGTCTCCCTTTTTTTGATGCTATGCTATTCAGCAAAAATAATCCTCACTATGTAGCCTTTAGTTCGGCATGATAAAGTTATGGGGTAATTTTTTTCTCATGTAGCGGGTTCGAATCCCGGTTGTACTAGGTAATGATTTAAAAATCTATGAATGTAGTTTAAATTGTTTATTAAAATAAAATAACGTCTTGTTTCAACAAAATGTTCTGTCTGCAACATTTAATGTACTTCCCCTCCATGTAGCATAGCCGTGAGACACCCTATGTATAGATAGCAAGAAAGGTTAAAAATACTTATAGTTTACTTACTTCGAAGCTTGGGTGTGGGCAGGATACCCACAAATTGTTATCATTTTTACGCCAAGTTAAATCTTATGTTGATTATCTGAAATAAAAAAAAAGAAATTAGAATGTTGGTTTCGCATTTTGTATAATTATCTTCAATTAAACTGAGCAAGAGCAAAATTCTAACTTTACTCAAAATATATGGCCCTAAAAACAAATGTAATTACAATCAACTAGCTGCCCGACCCGGCTTTGCACGATATGACAACAATTGTATTTTTAAATCATATAGGAAACCATCGAAACACTATTACCCGTTCCTATAGGAATGAAGCATTTTCCCGCGGTAAAAAATCTATATTCATCAGGGATAATGTCGGCTTCTAATGGTAAAATCGGTCCAGTACTTTAAGAGACTATTCAAAACAATCAAATCTTTCCTCTTTATAAATGTTATAACCTATTGTAGATATAGACGAGGGTTAATGCAACTCGATATGCACACATTTTAATTAATATCATCACGATCGTATCCCGGAAGTGCTAAGCAGATGTATATATTTATCAAGCCAAGATGAGCCATATATTAGGTCCTTGTGACAGTTGGCAAGACCCTCACAATATCGGGCATTAATAAAGTCTCAAACAACGCTTTGTTTAAGTTTCAGAAAAACTGAAAAATTAGTATATCAAGTTGCACTACCCGGAAATCGAACCGTGGAATTCGTGCGTCAAAGTTGAACTCCGATTACGCTCACATGCATATGCACACTATGTTAATACGATCCAATAATAAATCTACGTCGTACACAACAATGGACAACTTGTTAAATAATGAGCTTTCGTCGCTAGATAGTATCTTCGTTAATTTATACCTATGAAGATGTCATCAGTTAGGTTAACTGGTATAAGCAACCGGTTAAGTTAACTGGTGTAATATATCAAAATAATTAATTCTTTTAACATTGTAATTGATTAAATAACCCATTAATCACTTAATATATACAGTATAATGTCGTAGATGGGTTTTTTACCATAGCTTGATCCGTTGCCCGGAGCCTTATTTTTATAACTTAATCCTTACTTTAGAAACCTTTCAAGTACACACATATATTCACGCCAGATTTCTGGTGGGATAGGCAGAGAGTATCGAGTGCAGTGTCACGATCCCTACATACTTGCCTAGCTTCCACCACATTCATTATTCTCTTTATGCAAAAGAAATCGTTTTCGGAGACTCTTGACAACACCCTCGGATAAAAGCTTTTTGGTCGTAGAATGTCAACCTAGGTCTCCCCGGATCTACAGCCATCCACATTTGTATTGTCTGTCTGTATTGTAAATCTTTTAACATTCAATCTTTCTACATAACCGAAACATCTCACCCACGGAATACTTTTAAGTAATCGGTATAAATATTTCCGCTAGCCGAATTTCAGCCGGCCGGGATATAGACAGACAGAGAGGATAGTTTTTAGTCTAGGCCTATTTTTTTAACATGTTTAACCTAGAGAATTCACTCTACTACAGTTTTATAATATGTCGCACGCTTAGGATTAAAATGACCGAATTCAAAAAATTCAAATTTCTGATAAATGAGCAAGAAAGTTTTCAAAAATTATAGTTTTGAATACATCTTGACATATATCTCTTTCGTGTTTCGCAAACGATTGGATTTTGAGTACACATTAGCAATATTTACAGTGAAATGGTAAAATCGAGTATTACATAAATTTTGAATTAAGTCACTTTAAATTTAAGCGTGCGCTATATTGATAATAAAACACTCTATAATTGCTGTACGATATTATATGACGGTAGACGGTAGACGAAACCAACCAATTTATATGTACATATAAATAACATAGCGCTATGTATTTATTATGCATGTTAATGTATTCAGAACAAAAATATTGGTGATAAATGTTAAGATAATGATCTAGCGATAGACTTGGGTTGTTATAAATAAATGGTGAAATAACATGTCAAACTGTAACATAAATAAAACAAAATGGCGTTCTTTCCAAATTTTACAAAATATCTGTTGGTAGCTGCTTCTATAATAAAAATTGGATAAATATTTAAAACTAAGAGTTCGTTGTTATAGGAAGTCATTTAGTTAGATATGACATAATACAAAATATATATATTTCTCCGGGTTGCAATCTATACAAATAAATAAAATTGGAGTGTCTGTGTGTAATATTAAAATAACAGCTTTTTTCTAAATACATATTTATGTTTACAATAGTACATATGCCTAAACAGTATTTTTTAGAATTGTCTTTTGAGAATCCAAGAATAAAAGCGTGAAGTTTTTTTTAATAATCAGTTATTTTAATTTAGATCTTCATGATATATTATAAAATTTATCATGTGTTACTCCTAAAAGTAGAAAACCAATGCAACTGGTGGTCTACGAACGCGTGAAGCTGTAATGTTTCTGTATATAATTAGAGATAATAGGCATTGTGATCCATTTACGTAAATCTGCCTGATACAGTTCGAAGATAAGGCTTGCTTTACAACTTGGAGTAGATATTACTATAGAGCGCATTAAAATAGAAAACGCAATGAAAATTACTTTTATCTTTATACATAAAAAAAATCTTGACATTCAAGTAAGTGAATATATTAATTATTGCAGAAATAATAGTTTTATTAGTTGTGACCGCAACTGCATCCGCTTTTTTATTAAATTATTTTGTTTTATAGGTATTAAAAAAAAAGTTGTAAAAGTCCTGTCAAAATCGGTCCAGACGTTTCAGAGATTACAGGGTATAAACAGACAGACAGACACACAGACAAAAATTATATATATTTTAATAGACAGACATATACCAAAACAATACTGTTTTGGTATATGTACCTAGAAAACATACATATGCATTAAGTAAAAAGCGGTTATTTGATATTAGACACTCCAATTTTATTTATTTTTTGTCAATTTTATGAAGATTGTTATTTTTATGTTACTATAGAGCTACTTCTTGTAATTTTTATATTATTTTATATTATTACCAAACTAACGTGGCTTTGATGTTTTTGTAGTTAACACATATTACAATGTTATTTTATAACAAACGTATACGATTTTTGTGTAACCAACATTATGTACTTTGTTATTTTTCTATCAATTCATCTCATGTTTAGTTATGATTCTGTTATTTTTTCTCTAGTAGTATTAAAGGTAAATGATGATCTGCACTTAAATAATAATCCCTTATCACATACAAGGAAATTAAATATATATGAAATTTTAAATGTTTTGATATTGTGTCGTTGAACATCGAACATGACTACAGTTTTTTAAATAGACTTTAGCCTAATGTAGTCTCAAAGAAATAATTCATTTCTTATTTTTTCATTAAATGTTTTCTTTAAAAAAGTAGACTTATAAATGACAACAGATCACTTATGGAAAGACATACATAGTGGCAAAAATACAATCCCGAATTATTCTCGTATTTTCCATCACTTTATCGTAAATTAAAGTTGAACTCTATAATTATATGCTCTAATGTTTAAACGCTAATGAATATTTCATTAGGTAGATTTTACACAGGTACATTATTAAGTAACACAACACCAAGTAGGAACACTTTTCTTGCCCATCTTCAGTTACGAAACCAAACTGATAACACTGGAGATATTAAACGGTAAACTAGGCCTAAATTAATTAATTTCATAAAATGTTAGTTAACAAATTAATAATTAAACTTAATGAATAAAATAATTAATTACTCTCATATCAGTTTGCTTCCTAATGTTGATTCCAGGCCGCTTAGGAAAATATGAAATTGTTATTTTACCAAGTAAGAAGTGCAGTACTTCTAAGTAGTACAGGCATTTCATCCAAGGGTGGGGTTTTAGAGTCTCCGGAAACGATATGTTTTATGAAGATGAAAGCCCTCGGTATTTAGTGGTACACGCTTCGTAATTCCACTACCAGTAGTCCAGATTCAAACCTCGCCATGTACCAATGAATTTTTGTCACTTGAGCACATTTTCTAAGTGCTCTTATGCTGAAGCAAAACATCGAGAAGAAACCCGATATGGCGACGGACTTGCCACATGTCACTTCATGCGGCTAATATCGTGAGCTAATCGTAGGTGCGTTTAACGTTTGCGTTTACTCGAAAGTGTTATGGGTGTTAGTCAACAATACTAACATACAGAAATACTTAAATAGATACTAGAATTAATTTGATAAACACCCAGAGCCAGAAATACAGATATCTATGTTTATTACATAAATGCCTATCCCGTTAGGAACCGAACTCGAGCCACGCTCTTAGTCGGTGAAGGTGTAGGTACGCTTAACTAAATCTATACAAATAAATAAATTAGAGTGTCTGTTTGTAATATTAAAATAACCGTTTTTTTACTAAATGAATATGTTTGCTCACAAGGTAACATACCTATACCAAAATAGTATTTTTTAGATTTTTTTCCTATCTGTCTGGTTATACCCGCTATTCTCTGAAACGGTTGGGCCGATTTTTACGGGACTTTTACTAGCAGACAGCTGATGTAATAAGAAAAAGCTTAGGCTTAGGCGTTAGAAATTATATAAAACTAGCTTTGCGCCCGCGGCTTCGTCCGCGTGAATTATTTTAATAATACAGACAACTTTTAAAGAGATTTTTTTCCGACTAATAATACTTATTGCGTAAAAACATACCCTCTTTTAACGTAGTCGGTTAAAAAGTAGCCTATGTCCTTCCCCAAGGTCAACTCTCTCTCTGTCTCTATGTAGTACTACATTTCATCGAAATCGGTTCAGTGGTTTAGGCGTAAAAGCGTAACAGACAGACAGACAGAGTTACATTCGTATTTGTAATATTAGTACGGATAAAATAATTGAATAAAACGCGGACAAGTCGCGGGGACAGGTAGTTAAAAATAAAATTTAATAAAATGTTGGGTTATTAATGTAGGCTTTCTAAAATATTTTTATTAATTTAATATAACTCGGATTACGTGTTCTTAAAACATTTTGCCAATGCAAATCGACCCATTACATTGACGATAAATTGACGCTAAATTGTATAATGATTATGTTAAGTTTCTCGGCGAGATCTAAATCCGACAGGACAATGATTAATATGTAAATCAAAAACAATATATTATTTAATAATACGCTTTCAAATGACGTGTTATTCTACCATAATCGAACTACCGAGTCAAGTTTTTAGAAACAATAAAAGATAACGGTTTCATGAATATTTTAAAATGATAAACAATGGTCATTTAAATATATAATATATTTTTAAAGCGTAATTTTGAAAAGATCTAGATATATTTGCATATTTATGAGCCTGTTATAGGCGTAAATAACTATTCATATTTATACTATTTGTTTCAAATATATATATATAACAAAGACGGGTTTAGTACAACACTTATAACTCGGTTTTTGCTTGTAAAACAGCAATCACCACAATTGACAAATTCAGTTGTAATATTTAAAGAATTGTCGATGCTTACAAAGACAATAAACTTTTTTTTTCGGTCGCCTACTTTTTACCCGACGAAGTATCCCAAAGGAGGATAAAATAGGGAATAATACGAATGGAATATACCTCAATATAATAAATAATACGTAGAGTCCACTTAATAAATTAATTAAGTGATATATTAACATATTTTTACATTAATCAAGTGAAAGACAGGTGTTATCGCTACCATTACATTAACATTTCAAATTAAAATGTTTAAACACAGTTTTATTTACAATTTGTTTATAAATAGTTCCTAAGCTACTAATTGGTAGACATTAATTTAAATAAAAAGTTTTTGAATAGGCCAAATCTGTGGGGGTGATAGAACACCAAAAAATCAAACACCAGAAGACGATGTTAAACTTAGACGAATTACGAACTTCTGTCATCGGCCGTGTCGTAGCACAAATTTTTCACATAAAATATTTCAGTCTACGTTGTTTGAGTTGGGATTTATCCCCGACATGGCGACGGACTTGCCACGTGTCACATCATAAGACTAAATATTTTTATTTGTCGGCTTATCCACGAATCGTAAGTCCAGTAGATATACTAGAACACACCCACTATTAGCCAAGGTACTAGGGCCCTGTGATGTGATGTGATAGGTAGCAAGTCCATCGCCACTTCGGGAACATTCCAATCCCGGGCAATGTAATGCTTACTCAGGAAAATCTGAAAAACATTTTAGAAAAGTTGCTCGAGCTGGGAATTGAACCCGGGACCCTACGTGGCAAACGGTCTTAAAAGGCGACACCAGTACCGTTACACCACAGTTTATATTTGTTATCCCCCGTGTTGGTCCGGGTTCCGTTGTAGAATAGGTCAACTGCCTTCCACCCAGGCAGCTCGTAAGAGGCGAGCAC
>DVZL01000186.1:0-27142 GCA_018236625.1 Lasaia peninsularis
ACTCTATCTCTGTACAAAATTTCATCAAAATCGGTTCAGTGGTTTAGGCGTAAAAGCGTAACATACAGACAGACAGACAAAGCTACTTTCGCATTTATAATATTAGTACGGATTTTGTCAACCCTACTCATTGCGCTTGCACTAACATTTGTCTCATTCATAATCTGCGTTACTACCAACCCACCTTCGCTTAGTTATTCATTATTCATAACCATCCAGTTATATTCCTCGCAATTTCCTCTTTATAAAATAGAACATTGTTAAATAAAAAAAATGAGAAAATATCGTTACGCCCATATCTCTGAAATAGTAGACCAAGATATATACCTATGCACCCACGATTAGCCGACGATATTAGGTCCCAAGACGAAGTAGGTAGTAAGTCAACATCGTATCGTCAACAACGGTAGCGCCCGATGTTTTTTTTTTTTCACAGCATTCAGGAAATGTACTAAAGTTAGAAAAACTCGTTGGCACATGGCGGGGGTTCGAAGCAGAACTACGAAATAGAAAGCCGAAGTGCGTAAAACTAGGCCACCGACGCTCGAAATCCAGACACTACATAATAGGCGACGTGTATTTCTTACCATCAGAAAATCCGTCTGCCTGTTTGCCTTCCAATGTCATAACAAAATTGATTAAATTGAATTTTTGTTGAGTCTAGTATAATATAATATTATAGTTGACAACCCTACTTGTTGTTGCACTTGCTCCAACATTTGTCTCACTCATAGTCGGGCATTACGAGCAACCCATCCTACTCGCGTCGTTATTCACCGTCCCTAACCACCCGGTAGTACTCCTCCCAATGTCCTCCCGTATTTAGACATTGCACTATCTAATTTATATTTTAAATTGAGCTTTTATACCCTTTAGGAGCAGTCTGAACATTTGTGATTAACTTGCGGATAACTTTGATAATTCCTTGATATTTTCCTTGTACAAAGCATATCTTTCCGGTTCATTACGAATAAATATTAATTTAAAAAAGACTCCTCCGAAAAGACTGAATCGACTTTAATGAAATTTTAAATTCGCATTTGATTGCCTGAGAGGAGGTTGCTATGTGTTTTCATCATCCCCCAAGAGTGGCCCACCCTTTTTTTATATTGTGGTAAATATATACAAACCAATAATTAATATGGCAAACCAAAGTTTTCCGGGTCAGCTAGTTCTTTTTCTATTTTTATAACGAGGTGTAAGTTCGAGTAGGATCAAATTCTACAAAGTTTTATTTTTACATCATAGTGGATGATAGACTCGAATCTATACTTTCCATCGTCGACACTTGGCGGAGTTCCATTATATAACAACTTTCTTCAACAACTTTCTTCTTGAAAATACACACTTGTACTGTTCCACAACATTTTTTTATTTTTATTGTCACGTTACTCTATAGCCAACCGATTTCACTTTTTACAGCTTCATCAGGGTTTATAAAACTGAATTATAGACTACATTCATATGCTATCTGAGCACTAGCAGTAGCAGCTAACCTTGAGGCTTGGTTTATGTCTGTAATTACATCGTATACCTTATGCTTCGGACCAGAACACGGTAGCAGACAACATTAGCGTAATGACGTCAGAAATAAGTTTAATTTTTTATGAGATAAGACAGCAAACAAGCACACTGGTCTCCTGATGGTAAGAGACAACCGTGGCCTATAGACACCATAGATGTTGTAGGTGCATGTCTATGAGCAGGCTGTTACCCACGAGACCAGAACATGCAATGTCACTTTGGTGACAGGAATAGGTAAGGCGGTGGAACCTTACCCGGGAGATTTGTTAAGTTAACGTCACCGATCAAACGCGAGGCTCGGGTTCGACTCCCGACGTGGGCAGGGATTTGTGTCATGAACACTAATTGCTGTATTTGCGGGTGTGCGTGTATATTAAATTTATTCTGATATATATTTAAGTATTGATGTGCTTAATTTAAGATCAATTTGTGTGATTTGTCCAGGTATATTTACTTCCAGTTCGCTTAGACTTTAAGGCAGCAAAAATAATATCGTAAAGTTTGTACAAAACATTCATGGTGAAAGTAATGTGTAAGCGGTGGACGTCAACCAAGACGAGCCTATTCAGAACTAACCTCGTCTATTACCCTTATTACCGTCGTAATATATAATTTTACCGTCGGTTATAACAGTTAAGAGGTTAACTTACCGGCGTCATCTACTTTCAATTGTTGCTAGACCTTGGCACAAGCAGGCGACTTAGGAATAGCGCTGGCATTTGGTGTGCGCCCGCGCAGCGTGCTTACATAATACACCTGCCATATCGGGCTGCACCTCGCTCACTCGCCCATTCTATGAATTACTTATAGGTCATAGACCCTATCCATTATTAAATTCAGCTTGGCACACGATACAGTACCCGCTTGATTTTCTAACAGTAAAGTATCTATGATTATAGAGATTAAAACGCCATCGAACAACTACGAGGGATGAGTTCGATTACCAAATCTATACAAATAAATACAATTGGAGTGTCTGTATGTAATATTAAAATAAGATGTATCTGCAACTGTACAAAAATTTATTTAGTCTTATTAAATTAAATGGGTATACGGATTGATATCTAACATTTTTTTATAGTAGTAACACCAAGGTAACTTTTTAGTCTGTAGGGGGTATGAACAATTAATAAGTATAACATTTTGTATGGGATTTTATGTAAAAACCATAACCATAACTTGCACATTTAGTTTGATAACAAGTGTAGTAAGTTTAATTGAAACTAATTAGTTTTCTTTTCTTCAACATCCCAAACAACGCATTAAAGGTCTCTTAAAGGAATAAATCAAACGATATATTAGTTCTAATTTACGAGTAGTACATACCTACATGATTTTAGCCAAGCGTCCATCTTGGTCGCCACTCCTTACTATGTTACTATATTAAATGACCCTTAGCTTTTGATGTTAAGCGATTATAATCTAACAAATTAGTTGAACACGATAATATGTTAACACAATGTTAAAGCTTTCAAATTATTTATTTTAACATAAACGAATATGAATTAGATAAGGTTGATCTTTAAAATTGGAAAAGTATCGGATTGCGATCAGAAGACAATATAACAGCTCCAGGCAGTAAATTATGAGCAGTGTGCGTTAATACTCTCGGATTAAGATCGTCGAGAGCAGTAAATCCAAATAACTTTCATATACATTATCTTAATGTACATATAAATCGTATTTACAGCATTAAACTAAAGATTGAAACCGGTAGATCCGCCCGAACAGCTTTATAAAAAACATTAAACATATTGAAATTGATTTCCCTTTTCCCTGTACTTGTCGCTATGTGGATTTTTCATTATGAGAAATTGTATTATTCAACTTCAGGGCGATATTTTTATACTTTAGGAAAAAGTTTTTATCTGACAATTCAAATTATAGCATATCGACTTTGTTAATTTGAAAAAAATATCTAAAGATATTTTGATTATATTATTGTCATTTATTTTCAAACAATTCTTAAATCTACACGATGTATAATAAATAATATAATTTGTTAATTGTATTAGAAGTAAATAATGTTTATTAGTTGTCGCCCTACAGATGGATCTCTTCGCCTGCGATCATCTAGTAATTTAGACCTACTGATGCAGTAACTTGAAACAAGATAGTATACATCAGCTCCCCCGGAATAGCCAACAACGCCTTACCTATTCTAGTCGGCAGGTAGACTTGTAGACGTGACTGAATATTCCGTTTGAAATATAGCAACGCTCTAGTAAAATATTCAGTATATATAGGCGACTGTCTTTTATCTCCTATCAGAAATAATTAACCGGCACAGCACGAGTCCGTCAGCACAAAAGGGTTCCGTACCGATCTATAAAAACATTAAAAAATATGTTTTACCCATACATCTTTTTGTAATTGTTTAATTTGTGGTTTTTATATCTATGATAGATATTCTGGTCGAGTCTTTGGTTGTATGTGAGCCTTTCAATGTTAACTTTATTCTATATTTTAGTATTTTTTTGTTATAGAGACAACAGAAATACATCATCTATGAAAATATCAGCTCTGGCTATCACGGCTAATGAGATGCAGCTAGGTGACATACAGACGGCCAACGGAGTAGTAATAAAACTCCGTTTTTACCCTTTGAATACAAAACCCCAAAACACATTTGTTATTAATGTTGCAGTATCTATACAAATAAATAAAATTGGAGTGGCTGTATGTAATATTAAAATAACTGCTTTTTACTTAATGCAGATGTGTTTACAAGGTACAAGGTAATACTTACTTTTACCAAAATATTTTTTTTAGAATTTCTGTCAGTCAGTCCATCTGTTTTACCACTAATCTCTGAAACGGCTTGACAGGGGGAGCTGATGTCATAAGGAATGGCTTAGACTACTTTTATTTTGGAATTGCACTGTAGAAATGTTTAAAATAAAATAATGAATCAAAAACTCGGACGAAGTCGCGGTTTCGTCTAGCTAGTTAATGATAAAGTTATTAAAAACGTATGATCAGACCTGACGGAATTTACAAGTCGATTCATGCTCGGGTACAATTATCGCTAGTAATTGCTTACAAATTATATTTATTAGCTAAGGCGTCATCTAAAATGGATAAAAAAGTAATGGAAAGCCAAACTGAAATGTTTTATCTTTAAGTTATTTATATATCAATTTTTTTTGCAAATAAAGTTCATTTTAAAATAGTCTAACAATAAAGTAACCGAGGGTTTCCTCATTCTACGAGTTTTGACGAAGTTTATGAATGTTCGCCTTTTTAAAAGCTTTAATTTGCTAATTTATACGTCAAAGGAACGTATTTTTTAGAGTGTTAATATTTGAATTTATCACTTTAACCGTGCTTTATTTTTTGTACTTTTTATATATTCAATTTAGTCTATAATTATATTATAATCAAATAGGAAGACCATGAAATAAAATGAGTACCAACTAACCCACGCCATGATGACCACTTATGGAAGAGTGCTGTGCAGCAACACGTCCGGCCGGGATCCACGGGCTTATATTCTTGCCACAATAATGATGTTGTCGTGTTCCGGGTCAAAGGCTTAGGTATAGCCGTTAGATTTGCACATAAGGTGTAACAACCCAGCCACATAACATCGACGCACTTACAAAATCTATGGTGTCTATATTTGAGCACGATTGTATCTTAACATGAGGAGACCCACGTGCTTGTTAGTTTATCCCATAAAAAAGTGAGAATTTGCCAACCATATATCGATAAAACTTATAGTTATACGAATGTATCTATCAACATTCAAATCAAAACCGAACTAACAGTAACTCTCAGCTGTCAACCGGTCCTCTAGCCGCGTCATGCGTATTTTTCATGTCTTAATATAAGTACATTGTTATTTGATTGACATTAATAACGTACTCTTATTAGAAACATCGAATAATACAGAGTAGCCGGAACCTAACCCCACGTTGATAACCATTTGTGTCTTCGCGTTGCTGTTTTTCTTCTAAGATCTCAGTGCCTTATGAGCCTTCAAATAACTATGTAAATTTCAACTGGAATTATAACTTTTTATACCTAAACTTGTGTTTTGTTTGAGTGGATGCTCTGTATGCTTTTACTATTGATTTATTCTTAGGACGAACTCTGTTTCGTAACAAAGATATAATATGTTTTTCTGACACACAAGGTCGCTTAATTAAATGATTCAGATGCGAATATGAATAGTTATTGAGACTTATCTAAATGGATACATTGAGCATAGTCCTAGCGATACTATCTAGTTACATAACTCCGTCTATTATGGTGTTATGGTACAATGACCGATAGAAGTGGTTGTGTCGCTTGCCTTGTAATAGTTTATTTTACAACGCGTTCAGAATGGCTGTAAAAATCGAACATTTTATCGTTGAATGTAGAATGCAATATATGTTTTTATAACTTCACAAGCGTGAGTGATTTTTGTATATTTTAGTTGGTTTCAAACATACACTTGTCACATTATGATATTTGTCGTAAGAATTTATGCTTTCTGAGATATTTAATACGACGGTATAATTTTTATGAAATTGTATTTGTAGTAAGTTTGGACATTTTTATATGAAATTATCGTTATTACTCAATTTAATATTGACCCAAAACGAAAGCATTGTTGAAAGATTTCATTTTTATACGAGTAGATAACTGAAATCGAAGGATTGTTGTTCACGATATTTCATTTATAATTGTAATATTTTTTTTAATAATGGCGCCGATTCTGAGGCACATTTTCTATCTAGACCTGTTTTAATGTATTTTACCCATGGCATGAAAACAAATTGAATAGAACACTTTAAGTGACATCAAATTTGTCAGAACATAATAACTTGTGTGGCTTTTAAACGATATATCCTAAAGTACAGATTAAATATCGCATACGAACTGATCTGACAGCACTAAACGTGTTTTGTCTCTTTCTTTTAGTTCCGTTGAAATGAAATAGCGATAACTTAAAATAAATTAACTCAGCGAACTACCACCACCGTTTTAATAAATTACCTAAAATATTACCTCACGTTATCATATGCCTCATTAATATTCAAATGTGTGAGTTAGTAATAATTTTTGATTTTTATGCAACGACTTATCAAATTTGCATGTAATTTTAGTTATGCTTATCTTCTTGTCTCCAATTCATGATTTTTTCAACTCGATTTTATATGGAAAAAGTATGTTTCGGATAAAATGTGATAAGACAAAGAACAAGCACACGGATCACCTACTGGTAAGAGACACCATCAAAAATTATAACGATGTAGAAAATATGGTAAAACATAGTCTTGTAATAAATTGACGACATAAATATTACTAGTTTATGGTGTCCCTAGGGCAGTAAAATAAGAAAATATCTCTTGTAAACCGACAAACATATGATCCAAGGATGGAAATTTTCGACGGAGTTTCCGACTCCGTCGAAAATTTCCGTCCTTTTAAATTCGTTTAGCAAAGTCTTTCCGCCCAGAAGGCAGAAAAAATATATTTACTATCCGCGACTTCGCATGAATAAAATTGCATCAATTAACTACCTTCAATCTTCTCTTACAAATTAAAATCACACAAAAAATACTACCATTTCTTTATCATGTCGTCAATTATAATATTAAAAAGTGTTAAACCAATTACCATGTAATGTAGCATCTCTAAAAACCTATTTAAAAAAAAGCAAGCAAACATACCGACGAATTGAGAACCTCATTTTTAAAGTTTTAAGATATACAAAACAGATACAGATGTTAATACAAATGTTACATAAATAGAATTCAAATGGTCTTGTATTGAAAGGTTTATGTGGCTGCGAGTAGGTTTTATCAGCAAATTGTCAAGCAGTTACGATGCTAGTGCCTATTTTACATTCCACAATGTACTGGAGTTCTCAAGATCTATTTCAGAATGCATGTTACATTTGAGCCTATCAATATTACTTAAACATCGTTCGTCATCAAATGCATCAAGATATTTTGCAAAGTGCTCCCCGAAGGTGTGGTTGACTTTAGAATGAATCATCGTATCATACTGTTTTTGAAGCGAAAACTTATTTGCCTTTTAGTGTTTTTGATGAAGGCAAAATATAGGCATAGATCTGTGTGATTCATAATGTTTTTTTTTTATATAAAATAAGAAGCGAACAAGCACACGGTTCTCCTGAAGGTAAGAGACAACCGTGGTTTATAGACACCATAGTTGTTGTTGTTGGTGCGTCGCGTCGCTGTCTTGTGGCCGGGTGTTAGGCCTGGTATACCGGCTACCCTACCCTCCGAACCGGAACACGACAATGTCATTATGGCGGAAGGAATAGGTAAGGCGGTGGATCCCTACCCGGGCAGGTTGCTGCATTGCGCTCTACCACCACTTGTCTTGTTGTCAATGACCTTGATAACCTATGCTCGCCTCTTACGAGCTAACTGGTAGGAAGGCAGATGGTATATTCTACACTATTACTACTACCATCATTATTTTAATAACATAGATTACTCTCGTCTCTCGTAAACTCATCGTCGTCACATAATAACTTATTACCAACACTTTAAATAATTAAACGAGTTGGCCTGGACCCCGGTTCCGTTAAAATTTTTTTTTACCTCAACAAAGAAGTAATCCAGTATGTATCATACCATTTTGGAATCCAGATAAAATGCGCCATCTTTTAAAGTTATTTGCTAAAATAATTAGTATTTTTTTACAGTACAGACGATTAAGTTGGGTGTAGTGATTATTTTGAATTTAATGTTGGGCAAAAACACACCATTTTATTGAAAACCGAGGCAGGTATATTTAAATTATAAACTTTAATTTAATCATGATTACAATACAGGAAAATAATTACAAAAAAGTAATATTTGTAGTCTCAGGACTTGAAAGATTATCACAGGATGTCAGTTTTTACGATATTTTTTAAAAATTCTTAAAATATGAAAAATACATAACAATTTTTTTTCATATTTTCTAATAACTGTCATGACAGCCTATCACCCGTTTTCGGTTTATCGTTGATTTCTGGGAATTCTGTATATGAATCTATATAGTTTGGTTTGATTTTGTGTAAATATTTAATTTATTAGTCAGGCTGTCTGTTAACTCGTTATAACGTCGACTCGTCAAAAAGTCAACTCGACAGAAGTCCACTCGTCAAAAAGTCAAAGAGAAAGTCAAGAAATACATTTTCCCAACAGCTTATCATACGTAAAACTGAAACATATAAAACATAAATTTATTACGAAATGTAATATTATTTCTACTATTTATTACGTCAAGACCGGATATTTCTGATAAGTGGAACACATTTGAGTTATGCCGTTAGATTAAATTAATAAGGTTTATACGCTTACAATATTACCAACATTACAGTCCTCAGAAATTTGCTGATTATTAATCTTAATGTAAACAACATGCGGTTTATGGTAGTGCTAATTTTAATTAAATATTAGTATAAGACTAAGTAATTTTATAAGCGGTTTCGAAAGAGATAACTTCATAGAGTACCAAAGAACCGAGAATTATTTAAATCTATATAAATAAAATGAATGCCTAGTGTTTTGTTAAGCGCCAAACTCGAGAACGGCTGAACTGATTAGGGTGATTGATTTTATATTGTATTTGATCAAGTCTGAGGAATATTCTTACGGATAGAATAACTGGGAAAATTTTAAGGAATATAGGAAAAAATCCTTTAATTTTTATCAATGTGGGGTGACATGAAGTTCGCCGGGTCAGCTAGTTATTAACCGTCGGTCAGGTCAGTAGTTTTTAACCAACCATATTAAAAAAGATTGTATGTTTTTTCGGGATAAATATTAAATCCGCGGGCGGAAAGCGTACTATATACGTAAAGTACATAATATTACGTTTAGCTTGCAACCTATTAAGCAATGATTTTTTTGTTTTATTTGACAAGCAAATAATATTGTGTATCGTATTAGTGGCTAGTACAACTATTTGTATGTTATGCAAGGGTCGCATAGTACTATGTTTATTGAATAGGCTCGCCTTGAAGCGGTCGTTATCCTCTAGCGATACTGGGCTTATCGTCTGTGTATCTCCTAGGGCTACCACCACACTGAAAATTAATAAAAACGCTAAATTATAATTTTATTTTAAGTCCAAAAGTTTATGTTAACAAAGCGACCGCCATCTTACCTCTGTAATCCAGAAAGGAAATTTGCTTATTATGTATGAAATATATTTATGTATCACATAGATCAGAAAAGGAATGAATAAATCTTTCGATTTCTTTTCATAAATAAAAATATTTAATTCTACGTATTCAGCTTGACGAACGGTTCCTTAGGTCTACTAGTGACACATTTTATATTAGGTAATTTGATATCATACAGTATTCAAAATATGTTTTAATCAGATAACTTTATGCATTTACCCTTCATTATTTGTAAACATTTAACATGAACCGGGAAGTATATCTTTGCAATGGCAACCCTAACACGCACAACCGCTAGTATAATCAGCTATATTAAAATACGTAAGTTATGTCCATACTAATATTAGGATTATAACATTCACATTTTAACGATACCTCTCCTCTTCTGTTCCTCCTTAATACTATGTTATACTTCCAGGGATACTGGAAAATGGTTTGAAGGTATGACAAAGCCACTTCGATTGAATATAAAAAACCGGCCAAGTGCGAGTTGGATTCGTGCACGATGGGTTCCGGATGCATGGATTGAATATCTATAAGCCAGTCAAAAATGCATTTATTTTATTCTGTTTTAGTATTTGTTATAGCGGCAACATCATCTGTGAAAATTGGAGCTTTCTAGCTTTCACGGTTTATGAGATACAGCCTGGTGACAGACAGACAGATGGACAGCGAAGTCTTAGTCACCCTTCTGTTACGGAACACTATTAAAATGAATACCTAATTATTATCACGCCTCGAAGGCACGCGCGAAGGTGACTTTAAATAGTAGTTTTCATCAAAACCGATTCCGTAAAAACGAGAAACACATCTGTTTCTTATACAATTGAAACTTACAAATCCCTATTTAATTTATGTAAAACGACTTTTAACTGAGCCGTTTATTTCCCTGGCTTTTAAATGCACTTTATAATATATAAATAGAATTGTCGAGCAGTACGTTTTGTGTACAATTACTGTGGCTGACGGCTTGTTTTCAAGACAAATACTACACACAAAATACTCTTACCACTTTTAAATTTATCTTATTCAACACACAAAATGTCCGTTTTGTGGTATTTATTTAGCTATAAATGTGGTAGAATTCAAATCTCGTCCAGATTGGTACCCTTACCTATTCACGCCTTTATAACATGAACTCTTCACGTTTGTTTTCTAATTAGGTAGCCGTAAAACTTGGGCAAAACATACAATATTTGGTGTCTACTTCTTTACCCTCTAATCTTGCATAAAGAATCAAGATATGAAGCCCTATAATTGATACGCAGAAAACTGCAGAAATACAAAAAAAATGTCGCTAATGAAATTATTTTTTGTTTTTTTTTTTAACCTTGAAATTATAACTTATTTTATTCCAAAATCCATTGACTGATCGCGTACCAAACACACAAAAAAAAGTTCTAATTGAAAACGTTAAAAACTAAGTTAGTCATTATAATCTTATTAGTTAATTAATCCAGTAGTCAGCCATATAAAAGTGCGGAGAACATACAAAATTCTTATATTTAGACTAATAAGTGTCAAGAACATATTCTTGTATCTAGACCAGCGGCCATTCTTGTTATGAACGCATTACTTATTGGCTAGACAAATTGTGTAACGCTATTAACTTGTCTAGGATAATGGCTTGTAATATTTTTTGTCTTAATTTGTACCTACACCAACCCAATAGTGACGTTTCAAAGGTAGTTTTCGCTTAGTAATTAAAACATCATTAGTGCTCATTTGTTTAAAACTTATTTTTCTAAAACGAAAATATATCTAATTATTTTCACTGTGTTTTATTGATATTTGGTATCATTAAGTTAAACGCAATATTTTTTTAGAAAAATGACTTTAAATTAATTATATCAAAGGAAAGAAAATGAAGAAAAAGAGATAATAAAAAAGAAAAATAAAAACAGAACAACACCATAATAATTTTTAAAATCGGTTTATATTTGTCGAAAAAAAAATTTTTTCATTAAAAACCTCCGTTTTTCAGATAAATGTGTTACTTTAAAAAATACAACCCTATCTTCAAATGACAGGATTAAAAATCTTATTTCCGTGACCATTCGGTAAAATCGATTGGGCAAATTCGGCAAATATGATTTGATAATTAAGTTTCTTTTGTTAAATAAACCATATTAATCTGTAATGTTTTTAGGTTTTAGGCGCTTCTATAAAAGTTTTATCTGTAAAATTATCAAACCAATTTTCATAGCCATACTTAATAAAAAAAATCAGATCCGTAAAAAAGAAAAAAAAATTTGCCCTCTCGCTTACGTAAATCCAATTTATTAGAAATATTATATTTTGATACTGGTTGGTAATATGTTTTATCATTTATCATTGAATAGACCAAGACTGCGTCAAAGTGACAAGCCATCTCGGTGTACACAACTGCATTAAAAATACTTAAAATTATCAGCCATATCGTATGAATAATAGATAAGTTCAGAGATAAGTTAGTTTCGTACTTTATCATATGTAAACAGAAACGGTAAACACAATATATCTCTTACATAAGTCCGGATAAGATATTGTTTATTTACATAATAAATAAGATATTATCATTGCTTTCTTTATATACCTTTAAAAATGTTTTATCATTTGTATAATATTATTTATTTGATATGTCTTGTATTAGGTTTTTTATTTGTATTTAGGTGTATATAATCTGTAATAATCGCTGTAATAAGGCAAGGTTTATTGTTTTTATGGTTTTTTTAAATGTGAGGTGCGATGACTATTATATAAAACTACCACTTTTATAACTGTATGAAGTGACATAAAAACGACAAGTTTTATCGATAAAATTGTATATCAATTAATTCGCAGTAAAATCAAAGTTGGAAACTTAAATGAACTTGTCACAAAACGCTTAAAGAGTAGCATCAAGTTGGCGTTGCAAGATAAAAAATAATGCCAAATAGGGATTAATAATAATGATGCTGCAATATATGATTTTCTAAAATTTATTGCGCAGAATCCATTAATTATAAATACAAAAATGATATAATTATAGCCTTTCCTAAACACTTATAACGTGTTACTTAATTTAATTGCGTTTGACGGCCGGTGAGTGGTTTAATGTATTTATAGAATACTGCATTTGACCTGGGGGCGCTTAAACAAGCTTGTTTATTCTAACCGCGGTTTAGATACGTGCCGCGCAAATTGCAATACCAGTCATTGACAGTTGCGACATCTAGGATGAAATGCAAATGGATACAATGACACTGGGGATGGCCAGTGGAATATTTAGCTGTGAATCGATATCCTGGAATACAAAATCGATGCTATTTAATCGATAAAAGCGTATAACAACTAGGTGACAATGATTTAATAGTTATGATTTGGAGGTTTTAAAGATTGAGGATTGTCGTTATAATTTGACCCATAGATGCACTTGCCGTAGTTGCTCTAATACTTTGAAAAGAAATGAAAATTATTTATTTGCCGTATATGTGTGTTGAAAAGATGTTACAGTACAAGAGTTTTTAATTATAGCAACATATTCTACCATTATGTGGTGTGCAAGTATTTCAAAATATAATTTATATTTATTTATTTATTAAAATTCTATTACATAAAAAAACAAATGTAAGTTATGTAATATCTATTGTTGATTAAAAACCACAAATAAAATTAAGATTGCAACGCAATTTTAATACATTGATTTGAGGATGGTCGTAATAAATAATTTGACCTATAGATGCCCTTGCAGTAAATGTTTTTTTTTATTACTAAATAAATAAATGAATTTTTGATTAAGAACCATATTTCTGATGGCAACACATTATTACAACCTTGATGTCTACAGGCGACGATATTTCTTACGATCAGATCTACTTCTTCACCAAGTCAATATATACTCGTAAAAATGCATAAGTGTATTTAATTAAAAACTCAAATTTATTTTCAAAACGAGCCCTTCTTTTTTATAAGTCTGATGTTTAGTTTTTTATATCGATATTTTGGACAATGACGTTTCGATTTTCCAATCCCATCTCTTAAAGTCAATATGCTTTTACAATTTCACTGCGACGTCGAGCTGTGTGAGCAATAAGCATCGAGCCGAACACTAAACACCACTTTATCCCTTCGTGTGCCACTTGTTTCGATGACATTTGAATGACAAGCACGCCTTCGTATTAGCAAGCATCATTCTCTCATTGAAGTAGGTGATGTAGGTATTTGCTCTTAGAGGCGAGTCTGTCTATGTACCTTTGACAAGTATCAACACCAATAGCGATACGTAATATATGATATAACTCTTTTATATCGTTTGGTTTTTCGATAAAACTTTTTTGATTTCGTTGTAGCGGAAGGTATCTGTGTAAGTATATTATTATATCGTTGGGTTTTTTTAAGTGTCGTCCAAATTAATTTAGTCATTATAATAGTATCGTTAGGTTACCTATCTTTAAGATTTGATTGTTATAATAGTATCTTCAGGTATCTGCGTCTCAGAGTCGATTTTTTTCCGACTTATAATACTTATGCGTAAAAACATACTCTTCTTTTATGTAGTCGGTTAAAAAGAAGCCTATGTGTTATTATCATGTATAAGCTATGTGTAAAGTTTTATTAAAATCCGTCCAGTAGTTAATTCGTGAAAGAGTAACAATCATTAATCCATTCTTCCATCTTACTTTCGCGTTAATATTATTAGCCAGTAGTTGGGTACAAATGTACCAAACTACTGGCAACATTGTAAAGAATATATAAATATTTAAAAATACAAGTAAACCAACATTTGGTCTGTGAATTCACAATCTTATCGTTCAAAAACGTTCGCCGCCAGTGAACGGAAATAGGAAATGTCACACAAGTTCAGCAAATGGCGCAACATACAGACATGGACGTGTATTATTAGTAGAGAATGTGCAGTGTGTTTGTTATCTTTATATATTTACAAAGTTCGTGTCACGGTGTTAGTTGTTATACATTAATGGAACTTTATACATAACACTTGGTGGGTTGGAATGGGTTTGGGTTCCCTTACGTGCGGGTAGTACGAATTTCATTGGGGATTTCTAATTTTGGTTTTTACTGGTAAAATATATACTTACTGTGCCCGCGACTTGGGAATTATTTTATTTTATACATTTCTAAAATAAAATTCTGAAATCAAAGTAGCCTAAGCTTGTACAGCTGATGTGCAGCTGACTGCCAATGAAAGTCCCGTCAAACACAGTCCAACCGTTTCAGAGATAAGCGGGAACAAGATGACAAACACAAAAATTCGAAAAAATATTTTGGTGTATGTACCTTGTAAACATAAATAATAAGTATTTAGTAAAAAACATATAGACATTTCCTCTTTTTTTCGAAGTCGGTCAAATCAGCCAAGACACTAATGTTTCTTCACTTTCGATGCAACCTATCGACAAAATTGTTTATTGGCAACTTTGCAAAACAAGATTGATAAGCGAGGTGACACATTTGAGTGCAGGGTTATCGTTGCAAATGGTTGATTTTTGCGCGTATCGGCTCTCCTGATAACGTAATCAGGTTTATTTTTACTGGCAAAACTATAGTAGTGATGTATTCAGAACTAGCTGTGCCCGCGACGTCGTCCGCGTTTTTATTTAGTGAATTAATTTTATAGATTTCTAGAATAGAATTATAAAATAAAAGTAGTCTAAGCTATTCCTTATTATATCAGCTGCCTGCCAGAGAAACTCTTGTCAAATCGATTTAGCCGTTTCATAGATTAGCGGGTACAAACATACAGACAGTTAGACAACAATTCTAAAATATGTTGTTTTGGCATATATGTAGCTTGTTATTATACAATGCGTATGGTAAAAAGCGGTTATTTTAATATCATATAGAGATTCCAATTTTATTTATTTGTATAGATTAATATTTATTTAAAAGTATATAAATATTACCTTTACTTCATTAATATTCTGTTTTTCCTTTATGCTCTTACTTATTTTTATTAAATTAATGAATTCGTAGTTAGATTTTTCTCATCTTTGGTGATAATTTGTTTCTTTTATTTTTAGGGTTCCGTTCCTTAATGGACTCAATCGAGCCATGTTACAAACAATTCTGTCCCACTGTCTGTCTCCCTTGAACCATGATAGCCTGAAAGTTGAAATTTTCACAGAGTAGGTATAAATGTTGCCGCTATCTCAACAAATACAAACAACAAAATATAATTAATTTTTAAGGGAGGCTCTGTACCTAACAAACATGATTTTTACCGTTTTGACAGATAGAGAACACAAAAACTTGTTCGACATTTAATCAAAATATTTCGAGGTGTAGACTAAACGTCCGTAGAAGTGTCACGTGCTAAACTAATCTGACAGGACTAAAAGTCTTGTGTCTCTTTCCTTAAAAATAAGTATAGTTAGCTGTCATTACCAGCATTGGTATTATTTATTAAACCAGTCATAATAATTCAACAGGGCTTGCCATGAGCACGAAGCAATCAAAGCTTAGGTTAAACTTCCACTAAATCAATGATAAAATCTAATATACCTACAACGAAATTTACATCAATATTTTGATTGACGTTCATACTAATCATTGATTTACTTTGACAAGTCGTTCGCCTAGATTATAAAATAAGTGATTTACTATTAAATGTACGAGACAGTGATCATATTCAAATTGTATGATTTAAGTTAATGTTCTACACAAATACATTTCCAGATCATCAAAATTTAAGAGTCTTTAAGAAAGGGTGAATAAACATATTTTAGCTTCGTATGCTTCCACCTTGGACCTTTTTGCTTTTCACATTCTAGCAGATTATGATCATTATACTTAGTTATTATTTAAAAAAATACTATATAAGGATACAGTTGTTGTTAACTTGGCTGCATTTAAATTCACTAATATCTCATTGTTGATCAAAATGTGTATCATTCTGTTTTTTAAAATTCGAAAATAAAATAAAAGATTTTTTTACCATCGTAGTTTTTATTAGTTAATAGACATATACTGCTCATGCCGTTTAATTATCATAACCGACGACGTTTGGTTGACATTGTCACCTCTACTCTACGACCTTGCTTATTCTTTGACAGTCTCATTGGTGAAGTTAAGGAACAGAGAGATTTAGGTTCGATTCTTCATTAGGGCATTTCTAAGATTAAGTTCGAAGTCGTGAATTCGGAGTATTTATGAAATCTATTCTGGTATCTATTTAAGTATGTGTGTATGTGTATCTATGGTTATTTATTGAGTCTATCTTTTAAAATGTATCAAAAGTTGTCAATATTACCTCAGCACCATGAACTGTTGAGCTTTTATTCAAAATAGCGTAACACTTTCTGATAGCGACAACTGCAAAAATGATATAAATATATCCGATTTCATTCAGCACAGCGAACAAGATTATTGCATTTGAGTCGGATCAAGTGGCAGATACCGAGGCAATTAATTCAGAATAGTCTATCTTTTATCTAGACGTGTAAAATAGATTACAGTGTTTGAAGAATTTGGAATTCAATTCAATTAAATAATTCTGAAGAGAAAACTCAATTAAGTTGGAATTGATTAATAATCAAATTTCCTAAATCTTATGTTACCGATCTGTATTTTTAATGATATTGCCTTTGTTTGACAGATTTAAATGTCACTTAGGTGATCTTTTTTTACTGTAATATGTCGTCTTTGTTAACTGTTTTTTAATGCTCGTCTTCAAAAAAACATACATTCTTCGCAAAAGTCTAATAATGATTTTTGTTTCTATTTGCGCGTTTATATAATTTCAAGTATATCAAAAAATAAAAATATATATCTGATTAAGTGACAATTTTGTAGATATTTTTTTTAATCTTAATGTCAGTATTTATGATAGAAAACGGGTAAATTTATTATTATTTTAAATGTATTCTACCTTATAAAAAATGTGGATCTTGGTTCTATACTAAGGAAAATAAACATTTCACTAGATAAACAACGTCAGCAGTGCCAGAGGAATGTATTCGGGGTGCCAAAATCTACAGTGAAAGAGTAAAAGTAGGAAAGTGACCTCTAATATAACATATATGCTTCAAAGCGGGAAAACCGAGATTTATTTCTATATATCTAACTACTATTAGTAATAGTGAGGTCAGATAAAGAGTGGGATTGAAAGAAAGTGGTCATGTGAAAAGAATGAAAGTTGAAAAATTTACAAAACGGATATAAAATGCGAATGTGGATGTTCTGTAAGGTTCCCGGGAAGACCTACGTTGATGTTCCCTGATCATTGCTCTTGTATTATCTGACGGTGGTGTTAAGAGTCTCCGAAACCGGCGTGTTTGTGCAAAGCGAGTATTGAAATTTAGCTGCTTACGACATTTCACCCGAGTCTACCCCCGCATATGCGACTTAAGAAAATTAATAATTTTAAATAGATAACTTTTCTCAAGAATAGATTGATAATCAAGGCCAAGAAGCAGTTAGATGCCCTGATGGCAATAAATACACCTTGCCTATACCTGAGATTGTGCATATTATCTACATAATATAAAGATTCCTATTGAATTATTTAATACATTGAAAAAAAACAGCATCAAACTCAATTGGGTAGTTTTAAAGATCTAAACATACATATGGACATACACAGGAATGGGAAGCGATTTTGTATTATACTATGTAGTGATAGTCCTAGGATTTTCGAAGTATTATCAGATCAGATTAGCTTTACAAAATACCAAACACAATATTACTTATAAAATTGGAGACATCAGCAATGAATGCTTTTAGAGACAAAAAATAAGTTGATTACAAGCGCAGCCATTTCGTAAGCGTTTTATCACATGTTATGAATAATCTCGATATTGACTCAGCTGAGCCCCGCACGTGGTCGGCAACGTTTCTCAAATAAAATACTTTATCGAAAGCAAACTGAATATCTGAGACGTGTTTTAAAATAGCGTATCCGACTTCACGGTGTAAACGCTCAGTTGTTTTGAACGTAATATACCTAATACTAGCTATTATTATGTGCCGAATATTCGACCTGAAGCATTTTCATTCGTAAAATGACGAAGTTTAAGTATATATTAGAAAACACTTCATTTCTAAAAGTTTTTCAATTGAAAAAATATATAAATTTAAGTGTCACAAGAAAGTTCGCGGCTTTCGAATTCTTGTCTGTTCATACATCACGTAAACATCTGGATTGATTATAATATTATCGACATTTGAAAATATAATGGGTTTTGGGAAGTTGCAACGTCTGTCTTCCCTTTCTGGGTTCGGGTTCGATCTGTTTCCTGATTTAAATGAAACTATTGCTTAAAAATTAGAATGTAATAGCGGTTCAACTTGAAACTACGCCATATTTCAAAATATTCGAGTAGGAGCGGAGATTTCTTCAATTGGATCAAAAAGGCAAAGTAGCCGCAGGCATTGGTTATAAGTTATTTAAATATAATGCTAAGACATTGATTTATATATTGATGCGATGCGATTCTAACAAATTTCAACACTGGTAACAAATAAGCACAAGAATGTCATTCAAATATTTTTTTAGGTTTATTTGTTTCAATGAGATAATGTAATAACAGCGATAACAATATTTGTGTAGTGCCGACATGACATTGTCGTGTTCCTGTCCGGAGGATAGTTGATGGACTTGCACATCAGGCTGTACAGCTCGGCCACATTATATAGACGCGCCGGTAACATCTACGGTGACTAAAGGCCATGGTCGTCATCGACCAAGACCAGTGTGCGGTTGCCATACGTTGAATATACCATCTATTGCCTGGCAGCTCGAAAGAGGTGAACATAGGATAAATGGGCCATTATCAACAAGACAATTGTTAGAGTCATAGGCATATGGAAACCGTCATGTTCCGGTCCAGAGGGTTGAGTAAACGGTAGACTTGCATATTAGACCTAATAACTAATAGTAGATTGCTGGGAAATATTTTGTCCTAGTAGCTTATTGGTTCGTGTCTCAAAGACCGCCAACATTATTTATTCTCAAATATTGTTTACTTTTATTAATTTTATTTCATTTAATCTGTACCATTTTTGATATTTTTGTACCATACATATCAGTTTGGGTAGATTAATAAGTATTTTTTACTTAACCGATTTAGATAAGATATCTTGAGTCTTTGTGAATAATATGCTTACGTAATTATGAAAGATTTTTTGTAATCTCTTGTACTTCCAGAATTTAAAACTTACCTACAAAGAGACGGTTAAAAAAATAATATAAAAATATTTTGGAACACTGAATGCTGATGAAACGTTAATCATCAAGAATGCTTATTCAAAAATATAAAAAGGTTTTAGGATTTCGGACCTAAAGTATAAAAACGAGACCCTATTACGAAGACTCCACTGTCCGCCTGTCTGTCACCAGGCGATTATCTCATGTACGATAAAGCGGGAAAGTTGAATTTTTTACAGATAATGTATATATCACAACAAACAGAATTAAATAAATGTTTAAGGTTTGGGTGCCCTTTATATAAGAAAAAGTTTTTTTTTTGCCGTTTTTACAAATAAACGGTAGGATTCATTTGTGCGAGATTTCGACTCGCACTTGGCCGGTTCATACTTTCGGCTATAATTTAATTAACGCGCTGAAGAGTAACTTTAATTTCCGAACGGTAATGTGAATATTAAAATTATTTACAGCCAAGGTATGCGTCAATAACGTCAGATTGTAGGTAATTAAATACGGTGCTTCGATCTTCCACATTTTTCACATTTCAATTCTGAGTACGTAATGAATAATGATAAAATAGTTTAAACACAGTAAACTTGCCAAAACAACCGACTTTTAGATTGTTTTTCTAATCTAGTTACCTAATTTGAACAAAAAACCTTCTTTTTGTTCACATTTCAATAAGTGCTATAAAATAATAAATATAGAAACATACATACAAAAAAAAACGGCCAACTGTTGTAAATACTGCAAAAAATATTAGCCTCGCTTAAATATTTTTTTTATTTGTTGTTTACCTTAACAAATATACATTATATCTGAAATTTCAAACTTTCCAGCTATCACGGCTTATGAAATACAGTCTGATGACAGACAGACACCCGAGTCTTGGTAATACGATTTTACTATTACCTATGGATATCCTAGAAAGGTCAAAAAACATACAAACGAAGTGACAACCTTATTTTTAAGTCAGTTAATAAACTTGTACAGAATTAAAATGTTTACCAAGTGACTGCAATTACTCACGAGTTTGTATGCCTTGACCTACATCAATCCACATATTGGTTTATTTATGTATTATTTTACGCTTCGACAAAGCTATAAGCGTTGCTGAATGATATATTAAGTTGTATGCACTAATGACGTTCCCATTCCTAGCACTGTTTATTTAGAATGTTTGTCCAAGAAAACTCTTGCAACAGCCACGTCCATTACATATGCAGTCGCAATAAGTGCTTTTCCATCGATTGTTTTCTTGAAGTCATTATTATCTTTATCAATGCAATTAATTATTAACCTTTCTAAAACATTTTTTTATATATATCAAAGCTAAGCACAATGACCCACAGCCCACCTGATGGGAAGTGAAGCTGGAGTAAAAGATGTTAATGTACTAAGCTAAAAGAAACCTCCCATTAATTTAAAGGTATATATTTCTCCGGAAACACTGCTGCCAACATTGCTGTCAGCCCAAACAGTTCTAATCTTTAGCGACGCGAATGATGAAAGGTGAGGCGAACTTCTTAGTTCTAGTTCGAGGAAGGTCTACAAAGTGTAATTTTCTCAATTTCTTCTATTTTTTAAGATATCTGCTTCCATTTGGTGTTGTAGTTTTATCAAGGAATTGTATGACCTATATCAAGTCTATTAAATAACTTTTTGGCTCAATAGTCAAATCTCATAGTAATTACAATTTGTAAGCAAGCATTTTCCCCTTGTTGGTCTGGTTCTTCAATATAGACCATCTGCTACCCTTCCAGGAAGCTTGTCAAGCGTAGGTTAACTGAGACACTAACAATATGATCACTAGAGTGCTAGCGGCATCACGCTGGAGTAGTGATCCTTACAGGTATTACTCCAAGAGTAGGGTAGGTAGATATAGTGTACATATGCTACGGTAGTATCAGGAGAGTTTTATTCGCTGTCTTATCCCATAAAAAAATGCACAACCAATGTACAAAGTATATAATTTAATTTAATGGAAGTACTGAGTCTGACACTCAAAGTAACTTGCACTTAGAGCGACATGATTATAAAAATACATTGTACCAGTAACTTCTTATTATCTAAGGCCATTAATGACGATTTCAATGGAGCTACTGACATTGTAACTAACGATAAAATGAAGTACGCGTAAGTAGTTTTCCATGTTTCATCTGAGAAAACTTCAAGTTGAGCAATTTTGAATTTCGTTTATATTTTCACTCTTTAATTCTTTCAACTTGCGACCCGCCACGGCTTCGCTCGGGTATATGCATGTAATATACATATAAACCATCCTCTTGATACACTCTATAAAAAACCGCATCAAAATCTGTAGGGTAGTTTAAAGATCTAAGCAGAGATAGACAGCGGAAAGCGACTTTGTTTTATCCGATGTAGTGATGGTCTCTTGGTTCTTGGGTTTAATGTTCTTTGGACTGCTATAAAATATTGAAGAGATAATAATTGTTTAGGTGATGTGTTTTTTCTTTTGATCTGTGAAACTGATGAATCTAGCTATTATTAGCAAACCTTTTAACCAGCAGAAAAAAGAAACAATAATGGCAGATGCATAGAAAAAATACAATAAAATTAGATACATAATAAAAAACAAACAAGTTAGGCCGTTTTGATACATAGCCACTGTCATCTGACCTCTGCAGTACAAACGTGAAATTTGGCCTATTCCTAGGTACTTATATACATTCAAATAATGTATTATCAGCTACGAAACTTTACAAAAGATTAATTAATTCGTTAAGAATTTATTATAAAACCTGTTGCAAAACCGGTAAAATGCTGACAAAGATACCATCAATTACGTCGCAATATAAGGCATCGAGTTCGTGTTTCGAGTTAAAAACCTTTCCCATTATTGTTTTTATTATGACTGTTGTTAATGCGTCGGTTCTTATTTCATTCATATTGTACGTTTCTTGATTTACGTTAACAATGTCAGCGATTATATCTTTTGTTTTTAATAACACTTCCTACGTGTATTTTTACTTTCGACTAAATGTGCCAGTCACTACTTCTGCGTTGGAATGACATTATAAAGTAGCCTAGTTACTTCTTATTATCAGCTATTTGCCAGTGGAAATCCCTTCGAAATAGGTCTAGCCGTTCCAGATATTAGCAGGAATAAACAGACATTATATAGCTTCACCAAAAAGCGGTTATTTTAATTTTACAAACAGTTCGAGTTTACTTATTTGTATCGATAGTACCTAATAGTAATAGATCTTATTAAAATTAATACTTACTGATGATATAGAGCAAAGGCAAAAGGCAGAGGATATACCTTACAATCTACCCTAAATCCATTTTTGAAGAATAGAATAAGTCTGGACCGAAAAGAAACAAACATATTCGGTGTTATATAAGCAAATATCTGTGGGACAAAATAACCAATAACACGAATTTATATGTAATCATGGTGTTCAATCTAATCAATCTAAAGCATTTTTTAAGGTTCAAGATGGAGTGCTCACACTGACCGTGGTTTTTAAAAGTGCTATAACAGTTAAAAAAAGGATTTGCGTTGTCATTCGTCAGTCAGTGATAAAACTTGAACCAGAGGAATTTTAAATTTATTATTGATATTTAAATTTAATATCGTCATTAATATTAAAAAGTCAATGAAGTAAAGACATTACGTGTCCTTATTAAAGTTAAATTAGGATTTAATTTCAAATATTCTTCGTAATATTGAAGAATTTGTGATACGCGACTGTGAATATTTGGAACGTGAGGCTAATTCACGCGAGGAAATATCCCGCTGAAGCCTGAAACGTATTGAATATTTGGGGAGCTTCGCCCACGCATGATCTCCGAGATAAGATTTCATATCCCACATATTTTATTTACAAATATTTTACATTTATTTATTACATACCATTTTCGCAAAACCTTTCCCTTAGGACTAGCAGAGATGTACATTCCATTACTTTATATGGTATATTATGTCTTTTTTATACAGCAAAGGTTAACGAGCTAGTGGGTCACCTGCCAGTAAGTGATCACTCTCGCCCACTGCAATAATTGACGCGTTAACATACATACATATATACATAGCTTCACGCCAGGTCCCCTGCGGGGTAGGCAGGGAGTATCGAGTGCCAAACGTCACGATCGCTACACACCTGCCCATGACGCGTTAACGATTTTTCCAGAATAAATAATCTCTTTTCTCTGTGGTGTGGTGGTATGGTGTGATCGCCTCTGTGATGTAGCGGTACAGCCACATAATCACATCAGGATCCTAGTAGATACCTTGGCTAATCGTAAGTGTGTTCTGTTATATCTAATGGACTTAGGAGTCGTGGATATACTAGTACTCCTCTGCCTACCTCTTCGGTGATAATAGGCGTGAAGGTACTTTTTTTAAATATTCTCTTTACTCAAAGATATCAACGTCGTATTTATAAATTCGACTTTAAAACTTCAATAATAAGGTGACGTCACTTATAGCGCCATCTGTTTGTAGGTAAAAGAAACTTGTTTTTTTGTTGTGATAAATTCTTAAAAATCTTTATTTTTCGGTTTGGAAGGTATCCTGTCTGAAATAAGTAAAGGTGTATATGATAAATATTGACACATTAGTAGGTAGGTAATGTATGTTTGTATAGTGAGAGTATCTTCGTCATTTCAATGTTATAAGAGTCTCGGTGGCCTTGTGGTATCCGCTTCGAACTTTTATTACGGTAGTCCAGGTTTGAACCCCGCCAAGTAACATTTTCTGAGTGCTCTTGCACCTGTCACATGAGACCCAATATCGATGGCTATTATCCTTTCGCCGTTATGATATATTTTTGTTAGTTGAAGAGAATATTTTTAATATACCTATCTCATTTAATTATGTTACAAAGTTAGACTTTAATCTTAAAGATTAACAATTTTGTTTCCTCTGAGTTCAGCGGTTTTGTTGACATTTACGAGGTAATAAGAGCTTACATGAAAGAGCTCTTGAGAATACTGATGAGACAAATTCTATTTAAGTCCTAACAATTTTTGGGATCTGAAATGAATTTACGTCGAATTTTACATTCAGTGGCAGTGTTGTAAATCTTAATATGTACATAAATATGTTGTACAGACCGGTTATTGTACATGAACTAGCTATTATAAAAGAATAAAGACAGACTTCCATAGGTCAGGGTCTCCAGTAAAGAATACCTACCTTTAAGGCAGATTGTAAAAGACGAGCATAGGTTAAATTGATCATTACCGTCAAGACCACTGGTCCGCCACCATACATATTCCTACCATCATGACATTATTGTATTCCGGCGCGAAGGGCTGGCTTCACGGCTTAGTCATAGGATAACGACGCATCTTCTACATGGTGTCTCTAGGCCACGGTTGTCTCTTACCATCATGAGAGTCCTGTATTTTTTTACTTTCTTATGTAATTAAAAAAGAATGAACTAATTATATTATTTCACAATTATCAATCCTTTAAATCAATTAAAAACCCAAATCATTGTTTGAAAAACCATTTTCACTGTTATATCTCATAAATTTAATGTTACTAGTCATTACATGCGTGAACAAACCCAATATTTGTATCCGATATGGCGACGGACTTGTCACATCATGAGACCTAATATCATCGGCTAATCGTGGGTACATATGTAGGTACTACCTCTGTCTACCCTTACTGCGACGTGTGTGTGGCGATATTTATTTATTTAAGTTACACATAATATATCCATCCCGAATCATTGTTTGAAAAACAATCCACATTGTCAAATATAATCTAGAATTGTTTTCAGGCAGATTCAATTTAGGAAGAATGTGTGTGCTTTCGTTTTGCGGCTCGTCGTCGTAATAACGTGTAACAACTCTTGAACATACTTTATTCCTCTCGTCTTCTCTTTTAGCGCACACTTGACGCTTTTGTTGTTTGAACAGCGAAACAAGCGCACGGAACCCGGGATTTCATTTTTGAAGGACGGCCCAAAGCTTACATCTTTTGAAAGTTGTGTTTGACTTGACTCAATTAAGTTTCATTTTACTGAAGGAAATTCTACTTTTAGTGAAATTGAAAATTATTTTTTCTGAATGCCTTTTCTGTGTTCGTTGTTTTGAAATACAGAATAGTTTTACAAAGACTCTTGATGCTCATCGATAAATAAGTCATTGATCTTGATGCTCATCGATAAATAAATCAATTAAGTAGATCAATCTTTCATTATAATACAATAAAGTCATATAATAAGACTGCTGTCCGTCTGACTGTCAGTCACCAAGCTAAATAAGACAAAATAAACATATTATAAAGCTTGCTCCCATACAACAGTTATGATTTTTTGCTGTTTTTGTAAATAATTATTCATCAAGCGGTTAAATGAATTGAGGAAACAAAGATATTGACACAAAGACGCGCAAATGTATGACTTTAGCTTGCAGTCGAGTAATATCTCAAGTTAACATTACTCCAGGTCCGCCCACGACGAGCAACGTCACTAAACTTTCGTGAACGTGACACTAGACGATGTAATTGTCACTCATTACCCCGAAGGCGACAATTCTGGCGCTCTTTTAATTAATTAAGCATGTTATTCCCAGACATTTCATTGGCCTCCGCGCACTTCGTATTATGTTGGGTTACATATAAACGTTTTAGCATTTTAGTCTCATATTATCAATCATAAAATATTTGCGCTTCGTAAAGTTGTTTATTATATCTAACTGAGTCCGCAACTTCGTCAACGTTTTTATTTAATTTTTATTTATTTCTAGAATAAAAGTAGCCTTAGGTATTCCTTATTACTTCAGCTTGCTGTCAGTGAGTCCAGTCAAAATCGGTCCAGCCGTCTTAAAATAACTCGTATATAAATTAATGTTTATAAATAATAAGATATAACATATAGTTTTTACAATAAATAAATATTTGAAGAATTACATTGTAGTAGAATATGTTGGTATAATTAAAAACTTTTGTTTTGTAACAACTTTTTGACACACATATTCGGAAAATAAATAATTTTCATTTAATTTTAAAAGTTTAGCGGCAACAAACAGACAAACAGATAGAAAGACAGACGGACATACAAAAATTATAAAAAATAACATTTTGGCATATGTACCGTGTAAACATTCATATGCATTTAGTAAAAAGCGGTAAATTAATATTACATATAGACACTCGAATTTTATTTATTTGTATAGATGCCGTTTGTAGATAGTTTGCAATGAGCTGATCAGAGCTTATGGTATTCATATTTGGATACACAAGAGGAAACATGATCATTTTAGTGAATTATCATACTTTCTCTTGTATTATTCGTAAATATAAAAAAGTACCTTCACGCCTATTATCCCCGAAGAGGTAGGCAGAGGTGTGCTAGTATATCCACGACTCG
>DVZL01000187.1:0-27059 GCA_018236625.1 Lasaia peninsularis
TAACACTTAGTAATATAAACAGATGCCATAAATGTCACTTTATTCGATAAACACTACTTGCTTAGTTATAATATATTACCCTCTCGTATATTACATATTTATATTTCATTACTATCTGTGCTCGCGACTTTGTCCGCGTTTTTAAGTTCTAAAATAAATGTTGCCTAATCTTATTCTTTATTAAACCAGTTATGCCAGGGAAAGCTCTGTCAAAATCGGTCCAACGGTTTCAGATATTATCGGGTACAAACAGACAGACTGACTGAAAAAAAAGAAAATATTTTGGTAAATGTTGGTACCTTGTAAACATTTTTAATATTACATTAAGAAACTACAATTTTATTTATTTGTATAAATTACATTTGATATAGTGTTTATCGAAGAACTTAAATTACATTGTAAGTGTTATTGATTTCAAAAGAAAAGGTATAAGCATAACCAAACGAAGGTACAATTTGGTTGAATATAATGTCGGATACATACAAAACTTTGGATGACTTATACTAAAAAACGTACACTGCGATATTTTTAAGTCTATCTATTTATTTAACACGTAAAATATTTTTAATACTGATATGATAATAACTTAAGACAGAAGGTCCCTTAAGTAGGGACTAAATAAATTAACAGACTTGGTATTACATCGATCTCACAACTTTTTACGGTAGAAAAATTTAACTGGGAGACTTGGTTTTTTTACAGGATGTTTTTGATGGTATCTCACTTATTTTTGTGGAGTCCTACTTTTTTCCTTTTCGGTATCTTTTATTTCTAAAATATCAATAACAATTTTTCTTTAAGCCTCTGTCTTATAAGTTTTTCTTATTTTTTTAGGTTGTCTTCCCCTTTTTTTCCGGTATTACTTCTTGAGCTACATTTACAATTTTTCTCAAAACCCTAAATAAATAATACTATGTCACTACCAAGAAACAAAAGGTTCTTAAAAAAGCGTAGCTTTAACAAAAACTACAAAAAAAAGCCAGAAGCAAATCAAGTAAAAAAATATAAAATTTAAAAACGAGACGTAAATATAGAACAGTTTAAAAAAAACTCCAAAAAACCGACTTCAAGTTCATTGTTATGTCGTCGAGGCAAAAATTTTTGAAGTCAAATAAAATTTATCGCCACTGTGTTCAAGCGGTGTCCAACTTTGACGCATAAGGTCCCTGTTTCGATTTCCGGCTGAAGCACCTTGTTCTATAAATCATTTCAGTTTATTTGAAAAACATAACGTTGACTGGGACTGGGGCAACAGACTTGCCACTTAAAATCGTCGGCTAATCGTGAGTGCATAAGTACGTACCTCTGCCTACCCCCTTCGGAATAAAGGCGTCACAAAATTTTGAAAAATGGGAGTAGTTGCTATAAAGCATATATAATATTAAAGACCTAGCTGTGCCCCGCGACTTCGTTCGTATTTTTATTTAATTATCTATATATCCCACGCGGTGTCGCGTCGCATTCAACTGATGTGTTTTCAGCCTAAGCTGAACCCCATTTAATATCAGTTCTTTGTGATACTAGAGCTCTTTTTAAATTGGTACATGATATAAATTTATATAACTTGTATATTTGTTAACCAATTTAAATGAAATAAACCCTAAAACCACAAGTGAAGGCCATCACAATATATATCTGAAAACTGCATGCAAATTGGTTAAGTCGTCTCTGAAATTATAGTGCATAAACATATAGACATACAGACAAAGTAAAAAAATATAGTTTTTGGTTCTCTTGCGTATATAAGGCCCGCCCAATTTGGTTTTTTTAATAAATTTTCCATGTACAGACAGCGATCAGTTAGTTTTATCATATTTATAGGTAAATAAATTCAAGACTACTTCGTGTCTAAATTTGTTTACTATATTTTTTCGAAACACACTCGAAACATAATGTATCTAAAAGAAACTTGCTATAATTTGGCTTCAAAAAGAAAAACAATAAAATCCTGAAATCGAATCCACGCCAAATATAAATAGGGTCCCTCGTAAACTGCGATCGGTTCGAACAGTAAATTGGTTCCGTACGGTATCCGCTGCCAATTTATATATTAACGTAATATTTACGATGTTACAACGTTAAAAAATATTCGTAAAAAGAGTCGTAAAATGTTACGGTTGAATTGGAATGATATTTTAACGCTGTTATCGTAACGGGGTCAGTAGAGAGGGATTAGAAATAGAAAATATGGAATTTTTCTTCGTGATGGTCCGGGTCCTCTGTGTAGACCATGACCATCTGCTTTTCAACCTGGCAGCTCGTAAGAGACACCGCCGCCTTACCTATTCCTAACGCTATAATGATAATGTCGTGTTCCAGTCCGGTGGGTAGGGTAGCCGGTAGCCTTGCAGACCAGGTTTAACACCCCGGCTATAGGACAGCGGCGTACCTATGGTGTCTATAGGCCACGGTTATCTCCTATCATCAGAAGACCGGTGTTCTGATTCACTGCCTTATCCCATAAAAAAGCGGAAATAAGGTTGTATAAGTGCCACCTGTATTGATGGATAAATATTTGATTTTTAAGTTTTCGCATCCAAGGGTTAAACTATTACTGAGACTGCAATGTCCGTCTGTTTGTCTGTCTGTCACCAGGCTGTATATTATAAGCTACGATAGTTGTGTAAATAGTGTGAGTGTGTTTTAAAATTATTAATGTTGTATTTAATACTATAACAACCAACTTACTAAAAACTACTGAACCAATTTTTACGAAATTTTATAGTTATAAATAGAAATAAAAATTACTACAATCAAAAAATGTATGTTTTTATGTCATAAGTAACTTATTATAAGTAAAAAAAAATTGGGGGCTATTATTTTATAGTAGTAGTACTACAAAAATCGACTTACATTTTTTTATTCTATTGTCTATGCAAAATTTTTGTTTTTGTTGATATTTCTAAGTCGCTGAACTACGACCTATAATACAGAATAAGATCATCAAGTCATTCGTAATTAATAGAGTAGCGGAACATGTAAAAAAGATAGAGAAAATGTAATTACATAGAAAAGTGAGACTATGACTATCTGAAACTCAGCTCAAATACGCTTTTTGAACAGCATACAAAAAAGTACTTTCACGCCTATTATCCCCGAAGAGGTAGGCAGAGGTGTGCTAGTAAGTCCAGTAGATATACTAGAACGCCAACGATTAGCCAAGGCGCTAGGACCCATGATGTGATAGGTTGCAAGCCTATCGCCACTTCGGGCACATTCCAATCCCGGGCAATGTAATTCTTATTCAGAATAATCTGAAAGAAATTTAAGAAAAGTTGCCCGACCTGGCAATTGAATCCGGGACCCCACACGGCTAACGGCCTCAACCGTACCGTTACACCACAGAGGCGACAGCATACAATATTTTCATATATAATAAAAATTGGAAGTAAACAAACTCAACCGAGTAGCTGATGTTCACTCCATTAAGGTTATATGCAACACGGTATTTTTAAAATAAATAATAATTATCGCACATATATGTTGCGAAAAATTTCAGCGCAAAATTATTCTCTTCGTGCTAATTTTACATTCGGACTGATTAAAGAGAAAGGCTGCGCTAATTACTCGCGTTTGGAGCTACAGCCCTTCTGAGCTAAAAGCAGTTTTAAAATTTTGATTGCAGTACCCCTAGCGAGAAGTTTTCACTATCAAATAATTAATTATTTTTTGATAAACATACAAAGGAAATGTCAAATACTCGTAAACTTTCAGTGATATTTTTACGATAAGATTTTGTGTAAATAAAACGTCGAAAGAAATATAAGAAGTAAAAACTTACAAGAGATTCCATAAAATCGAATTGTTAAAATATGAAAATTTAATATGCACGTCCTTCATCGCAGAAATGCGAAAAGTTACCATACTGTTGCAGCGAGGGATGTGGGAGGGCACAAGACATACAATAATAATAATCAAAAACCAGTAGTAAATACCGGCGATCTATTTTGATTTATTCAAATATACTCTATTTTAATTTTAGATAAAACAACAAAATATATTAAAGGAGAAAAAAGGAAATTAAATAACTACAGTTGTGCCCAAAATAAACACTACTGTTTGCATGTATTCTTATTTGTTTATTTTAATTACTATAATATAATTAAAGTTTGTGATATTAGCGCAATCTACAAAAAAGACAATGTGCCTATTTTAAATTCACAATAAGTATAATATTGTGAATCAAATGGTATTTATTAACTGCTTACCCACCCTTAAACGATCCTTGATCATCTTTGAGGATGAACTTTCTGTTTGACATGATTTAATGGTAATTTAATTTTTGATTTAGTTAACGCCTTTTTATTAAAACTATAATATTAAATTTACTTATTTATTATTTCATATTTATAAATTTATTATTTCATAAATATTATGTACACACACATAAATACATACATTCATATGTTCACGTCAGGTCCGTTGCAGGATCGAGTCAGGCCTCCGCCACTCGGCCGTACCTACAGCGATAAGTACCTACAAAATTGCGTGGCGCCGCGGCCACTCTAGTACCATAGTTATCGCATCACTTTACGCCAGATAGTGACAGAGTTATGCGTTAAAAGAGAGCGGGAATAGTTAGGTGAACCTCTCGTCGTGTGCGGAGCACTCACACGAGCTGAATTGAATTTTGGTGCTTAGTTACAAGAGTCACTATTTCTATAAATTGTTACGAGAAGTGCAGGTTCTGTACGTTAGTACTTATTATTCTGTGCCTGAATTACCATTTTGGTAAGTGGTAATACTTACCATAATGTCTTACCAGCTTTCTTAGAAGCTAGATACCAACTGCCAGGTTGCTTTTTCTTCCTTTAAATATAGATACTTACACGACTTTATCATTAATATCCCGGTCTTCAGCCACCATCCTTCCGACGTGGAAGCCGCGACCCTCAGTCTCGTCGAAAGTGACAGTGTCCACACTCTTTTGGAAGATAGGCAGCTCATCGTTCCAGTTGATCAAGTCGATGAACACTGTGGCTCTTCCGATGTGTTCCGGTTTGTCTAGATCAGTCGCGACAACCTTAGAAATGTTTCCAGATTTTAGATTATCTTTACGTGTTTTTATTAGGTCTAAATACGGATAGGTACGACTTAGAAATCGTCAAGGAAAGAGCGTAGGTACCTACTCATTCCTTGAATGTCGGCAAAACTTCTGCGATACCTGACGAATGCTTGTTGGCCGTGGTAATGCAATCACAAAACCTATTTGCCCATTTGCCTTTTGCTAGAATCCCTCAAAGTTTCGTCTGCTCTCCATTACACTTGAAAATAACAGAGTACTATTATTTACTAAATAGTCTTTCTCGAGCATTGAGATTAAGATTTTCAATCGACTTAAAAAAGGAGGCTATTAATTGAAATGTATATATTTACTCCGCCAATTCTAGTTGGGTTTTAACGACTATTGTTTTGTAAGATAGATACTTTAAAAGGGTTCCAGAAATAATTTTACGGCAATAGCTGAATCGCTGAGTCGGATAGCAATAAAAAAAAAAATATAAGTCGGTTTTTGCAGATTTATTCATTAGCTTACCCTTAATTCTATGTGTTGGAAAATTGGTACTTCAAAGTCCAGCATGCTGTGGTTGGTAGTGCCCATGATAAATGTTTGACGTTGGTACCCGACCTCGGGCTGGATGAAGAACGCTTCAGCGGCACCTGGAGGGGACACACTTTCCAGGTGCACCTTATATTGAGCATGTTGACCCTAGAAAATATAGATTTTTAATAAAGATGTTCAGGTTTGCATATTTAGTCTTTGGAAGCATAATTTTAACAAAAGCTTGATAATAAATAATATCATTTCTTCTCGCTTTCAATCAATAGATTATATACGCGGTACGCGCTTCAGACTTCCATTTCGAACCATAGTAGTCCAAGTTCAAAGTCCGCCATGTACCTACCAATGAGTTTCCCTAACTTAAGTACATTTTCTGAGTGCTCTTACGGTGAAGGCAATCATCGCGAGGAAACCGTGTTTTGTACCCTATATGGCGACGGATTTGCCACCTGTTGCCAATTGAAAACTGTTGAAAGTGTCTGTGTAAAAATAAGAAAGAATGAAAGATGGGAAATTTACTAAGCAGTAAACAATTCTGTAACCAAAGTACTTCGCTGTTCGTCGGTCAATCTGTCAGGCTGTATCTCATAAACAGTAATAACTAGAAAGTTGAAATTTTCCCTTATGACGTATTTCTGTTGCAAACAACAAATACTAAAAGCAGTATAAAATAAATATATAAAGGGTAAAAAAATGTATTTTTTTCAATTGATAACCCTTAATAACCCTTTAAATAACCCTTCAAGAGTGAGTCCTACTCGGCCGGTTTATTATTTTTTAATATCTTCAATGTACTGACTTCACTAATCTACAGTTTTTATTATATGTATAGATATTTACAATAAACACTTTGTAACAATATTTTAAAAAGTACATACCAAATCTCGATCATGAAAACCGAATTCCTGTTCAAAGTTAAGTGTTTGTGGGGTTTCCTCAGGGATAGCAACTCGGTACACTTCATGCAGAGGTTCTGGGATTTGGTCATTCACGTCATTGATGATTATCACAATGTTTGAGGGAGTTTCGAAGCTCCTATTGTCAAACTTGTATGCTACCACCGTGAGTTGAAAGATCTCTCTCTCCAACTCATCTCTATCTATCGGATGTACTGTTAGTATTGTAGCGTTCCTACCATCAGGTTCACTTATTATATCAAAGTACTTTTCATCTTCTGTAAAAAATTTAGAGAACATTTTTGTTGATTCATAGAAAGTAGCCAATTTAAATGTTTAAAATATGTATTGAAGATATAATTCATATTTTAATGGAGTGTAGCCAGACAATAAAACTTAGAAAAAAATATAGCCTAGATAATTTTTTTGATAACATCCAAATTAATCTTATTTTAGTGGAAACAATGTCTGAAACTGCAAAAAGCGTATATTCATTTATAAAGGGGTATATGAGTATTAGGGATTAAAAAGTAACGTAGTATTTCCCTATGAGACCGGCATCGACTTTATTCACTGTTCAAAGGTCTCAATAAATAAAGAAACAAGAATAATCATAACGAAAATATATTAGAATATAGGATTCCGTAACCAAACGGGAACCACATTACTAAGACTCCACTGTCCATCTGTCTATCACAAAGCTTACCTCATGAAGCTTGATAGCTATACAGCAGTATTTTTGTCAGATGATGTATTTCCGTTGCAAAAATACAGAACAAATTAAATATTTATTGGGTCGGTAAATGTCGGTGTATAAAATGAGAGGGCATGCTCCGATGGTTCGGTCACGTAGAAAGTATGAAAGATTGATGCAACAGATACACAGTGCGAATGTAGATGGCGTAAGTTCCTGGGGAGACTTAAGTTTACATTCCACGAACAAATAGTAGGCTGATTTGAGCAAACACCGAAATCTTACCTTCAGCTGTCTGTAACTCATAATGTATGTATTTGTTGATCCCCGTGTCTCCATCTATCGCTCGCATAGAGAACGTCTGTGTGGTTTTCTCATCAAATTGTTGCACTGCGAAATTCTCCACCCAGCGCGGGGGTCTGTGTTCAACATTCTGAACTTGCACCATCAATGACACCGTATGAGTATTGGGAAGGGAGTCCTGTAAATCGATTAATATTGGTTAGATTCTGGATACACGTTAATTTGGTTAAAAAAATATTATCCTTGTATCAAAGAGTTCTCATTTACAAACAACCATCCCTACCATCCAAAACCCCATGATGTTCTGGTAACCTGTCCCAATTAACGTAGCTTTTTTATGGGATGAGAAACAAGCACACGGCTCTCCTGATGGCAAGTGGCAACCGTGGTCTATAGATACAATGTGGCTGGTGCATTAGGCCTATTATACAAATCTTGGATCAGAAATTGCGGCAGAAATATTTGAAGCGATGATGAGTCTCTATTCAGGAAAGTTGCTGATAGCACTCTTCCACAATAGTCTTGTTGGAAATAGCCCATCTAAGTTATGCTTCTACCAGAAAGGGAGGCAGATGGTCTACTATATACAAAGACCAGCTCACAGAAAATAAAGAATATTTTATAAGACTTAGAGTCTTCTTTTTCTTATCTTCTTATTATAAAACATAGAGAACCTTATCCCGTTTTTGTATTAGATGATAACGGGGTAAGCCGATTTCGATATCTGCTAATCTGGGATTTGATAAAGGTATACGTTTTTACACAGCGACTGCCATCTGGCCTTTGCAATACAGAAGGGAATTCTTGGGCAATCCGAGTTTCGTCACGATGTTTTCCTTCACCATAAGAGCACTCGGAACATGTACTTAAGTTAGAAAAAGTCATTGAAACATGGTTAAGTTCGAATCTGGTTTCTGAAGCACAAACTCCTTGACAACCGAGGCATAGAGAAACAATAAACGTAATACTTACAAATGCTGTTACTCGGAATATATGCAGTGCGTTAGTCTCAAAGTCCAGAGACTTCTGAAGACCCACGGTCATCGTCATTCGATCCCAAGCGTTTTCGATCTCCTCGCCGTGGATGAAGAATACTTCAGCATCATCACGGTCGCTGTCGATCTCGAAGGTCATCGCAATTATACTTATCCTACCATCTATGTCAGTAACTTCGTACACACAAGTTGTGAGACCTGGTTCATCTAATTCCTAAAATAAAATATTGAAGGTATAAAAAAGAACTGTTTTTTTAGTACCTGGATGATTGTGTTTTTTAGTACATCATGTTTTTTGCAAAAATATTTACTTAAAAGTAGCAAATTACTTATTTCTTACGATTATATATTACGATTCATATAAATATAGAAAAAATAAAAGAAACAATAGGGCCGAGATTCCCAGGTTTCTTGCGTTTTAATGCGCCCATTTTCTCGACCGTTCGAAAAATTCGTTACAGTCGTTTCCGAGGTCGTTGATATATACACACACAAGAATTGCTCTTTTAAAGGTATTAGATTAGTAGCAAAACTTGGATAGCGTATTGAAAAATTTCTTGTGAATAAGAAGAGACCTAAATTTTTCCTACTAATTGGTACCGCAGCCACTTTGACTGTTTGAGCATTTATTTTTGTACTAGTATTTCGTAAAAACTTGACTGCTTAAATGTCGTATAATTCAAAATGGACTTAAGCGTCGCCATATTAACTTTTGATTACTGCCATAATTGACTAAGAAGTCAGAGTCAAAAATGGTGCTGTAGAAGCACTAGAAAGGAACACATATATTTAGACACTGTCAAACACATATCTCTCCTGTGCATTGCGCATTCGAGTAAAAGTAGCCACAAAATCAGAAAACATATATATCATTACGCCTATATCCCCGAAATGGTAGGAAGAGGTACCTATATGTGGGTGCATTGTATGCACCTACAATTAGCCAACAATATTAAGGCCCATGATGAGACAGGTGGCAAGTCCGTCGCCATATTGGGCACAAATGACAAAACCAATTACAGGCAACTTTATGTTTTTCAGATAAATTGAAAAAACATTTTGCCCTACACGGGTCTCTAACCCGGGACCTCGTGTGCCAAAGTAACAATATTATTATGACACTTACAGGTACGGCACAAGGTTCCATCGCATTGATGATGGGCGGGTTGTCGTCTATGTTGACTATTTGTAAAGATATCCCCCCCACCAGAGATTCCCCTTCGATGCGAACGTTGAACACGTATACCTGCATGCCTGGTGTTTCATAATCTTGCCTGTCGATATGAATTACTTTATTTATTGTGTGCCAAACAAAATGAACCGGCGAAGTGATAGTCGGACTCGCGCTTGAAGGGTTTCGTATCGGACCAATCCTTACTAATATTATAAATGTGAAAGTAACTCTGTCTGTCTGTTACGCTTTCACACCTAAAAAACTAAACCGATTTTGATGAAATTTAGTATGAAGACAGAACTAAGGTTGGAAAAGGACATAGGCTACTTTTTAACTGACTGCATAGAAGAGGATGTGTTTTTACGTAATAAGTAAGATGGAAACATGTCTGCCCTTTGATAGGTATCTGTGGTATTAAAATAATTCGCGCGGGCGGACAGCCAGTTGTCTATAAAACGGTAAAAAATATCACGTTTTACATGTTCAACTTCATTTTAGTTGTTTATTTTGAAGTGAATATGTAACTAGCCACTACACTGAGAATAAATTATGTGACTAAACGTTATTTTAATCGCGATCTAAATCTCGATAGCGACATCTATTTGTCGGGTCAGGTCGTTCGTTGTATGGAAATGGATTTTCTTGTTGGTCTGAGTTCACTGTGTAGAATAGAGTAGGTACCTATTTGTCGTACTGCCATCCAACATGTAAGAGGCGACATGTATTAAAGGGGTCATTCCCAACAAGACTACCGGTGGTATAGTGCTGTGCAGCAACTTGTCCGTATCTATTCCTGCCGCCAAAATAACACTGTCTTGTTCCGATACGGGTTTTTTTTTGAGACGGACTAACTTGTTGCTAACCAAGTGGCTCTTACAACTTCACCGGACTTTAGATACGGGGGGTTATGAGGCAACTGACCTAACCATCTGGAGAGCCGTATGCTTGTTCACTGTCTTATCCCATAAAACAGCGTTCTTAATAGGTACATGAACCTTGTTTTATAATCTGTAAAAAGAGTATCATACCTTTGAGTTATGTAAATATACCATCCGTCATCTTCTTTCCTGATCTCCGGTCCCAGCATGCTGAACACACCAGATACGATAGGCACCACTATCGTTGGTGTCTGGTCGCCTAGAAAATATACCCAAATATGCCATCATTACATATACCATACGTTTTTTTTATAAAAACGAACTATAAATGTATATCTATACAAATAAATAAAATTGGAGTATCTCTAAAATAAAAATAACCGCTTTTTACTGATTGCATATACCCTTATATATACAGGCTACACACTACACATTCAAAAATAACATTTTTTTTTGTATTTTTGTCTATCTTGTTTGTTCCGATTAATCTCTGAAACGATGGGAGTGATTTTGACGAGACTTCAATGGCAGATAACTGATGCAATAAAGAGTAACTTAGGCTAATTTTATTTAATTAAATTCAAACGGAGACGAGGTCACGGTCATATATAGTCATTATTTTTTTTTACAGTAGTTATTATCGTATTCCCAACGAAGAAAATTAAACAACACCAAATTCATTAAAATTGGTCCAGTCGTTTTTGAGTTATAAATGATTTACATTAATATTCCTTAATAAATTTATTTGTTTTTGTTAAGATTAATAAAAGTGCGGGACGAATTGCCATAAAAATTATATGGGATCACCTGCAAGTAGACCTATCGTATAAAATATGAATCATCAAAATCAATTTGGCATTAACGGAGAAATAGCGTGACAAACATACTGATGAATTGAAAACATGATCCCATTAGTCTTATCTCAAAAATCATCATTTCTTGAACATTTTATTTTGCATCTATTAAATGGTTACGGAATAGAATAAAAATATTTGTGTAAGATAACTCGAGTATTATCCGAAAATATTGTCGAGAGTCTCCAAAATAGGCGTGTTTGCATGAAGAGATTAATGAATGTGGAGGAAGCTAAGCAAGTGGGAATCGTGACACTTGGCAATCGATATTCTCTGCCTCCTACGAAAGAACTTGGCGTGAAGATATGTACGTATATTTGTAAGACCTACCGTAATAGTTAATCTTAGCGATGGCCACCTCTCCCTCGATCTCCTCCTCCATCAAGATGATCTGGGTGCCGGCGTTGGTTCCGGCCGGCAAGTAGTTGTCCATGCATACGTCGTACCTATCCGGCGCTGGGATGAATGGCCTCTCGCTCCAAGGCACACCTACAATTTATACACTATTTTATTAGGGTTCCGTAGCCGTATGGTGGTAAAAATGACAAAAAGTGCCTGTCATAGGTCGAATATATTTTATTCGACATGTGACAGTCAGTTTTTAGAGTTCCGTACCCAAAGGGGAGCAACGGAACCATATTAATAACACTCCGCTTTCCGTCCGTCTGTCTGTCTGTTACCAAGTTGTATCTCATAAACCGTAATAGCTAGAAAGTTGAAAGTTTTCATAGATGACGTATTTCTATTGCCGCTATAACAACAAATACTAAAAACAGAATTAAATATATTATAAAGGCTGCTCCCATACAACAAACGTGATTTTTAGCTAATTTTATAGTTAATGATGATAGATATAGACAGTTGAATGTTCACAAATCACATTTGATGTATTTTATTGTTACTCTAACAACAAACACAAAAAACAGAGTAAAATAAATATATAAAGGGTGCACCCATAACGTGATTTTTGCTTTTTTATAGATAGTGGAATGGAACCCGTCGTGCACGAGTCCGATTCGATTTTTTTAATTTATTTTTTTAATCCAAAAACTACGGCATCCAAAAACACGTACGGCTGGTGCACGAAGAGTTTCATATCATTACCTATGAACACATCAAGAAAATCACGTTTCTTTTATGGTTATTTAAATAGTGTGTTTATTCTGTTTTTTGCCTGTCTGTATATCACCAGGCCCTTTCATAAGAATCATGATAGCTAGAAGATTTTCAATATTGTCTGTTGCCGCTATAAGGACAAAGACTAAAAAGAAAATAAAATTAATATTTAAATTAATGTTCAATTCATCAAATGTGATTTAAATCTGTCGCTTTTAATGCTACGGAACTCTTCCTGCGGGAGTCCGACTCGCACTTGGCCGGTTTTTTAACATTACCTGGAAAATTCAGTTCTGGAAAGTCATCAGGCCTGGGTTCCCGTGGGATAGCTGCCATATACGCACATCGTCCTAGTGCTGGAAGAACATATTTTAAATGTTAACTCTCTATCGCTTCTGTGGTCAAGTGTACTTGGTGTCCAACTTTGACGTACGAGGTCCCGGGATCGATTTTCAGTCGATCGTTTTTTCAGTTTATTTAAAAAAACATAACGTATTGAGATTGAATTAGTGCCCGATAAGGCGACTGACTTGCCACGTGTCTCATGATAGGACCTAATATCCTCGGCTAATTGTGGGTGCACATGTACCTGTGTCTACACCTTCGGAAATACGGGTGTGATTATATTTTTTTTAATTTTAAGATGGGGTCAAACCACTAAGACAATCGCTTAGGGTTATTGTATAAAATCCACTTTTCATCTTTTTTTTTGTTATGAAATAAGAAAGCGATGAACACGGTTCTCCCGATGGTAAAACCATTATGATAGATGTTGTAGGTGCGTCAGTGAACTGTGGCCGGGGTGTTAGGCCTAATGTGCAAGTCTACCGCCTACCCTACCCTCCGGATCGAAACACGACATTGGTATTATGAATATAGGTTGATCTTTACCCGGGCGAGTTGCTACACAGCACTATAACCTTTGCTATACGTATAAGTATGTATTATTCTACTATTTGAAATATATTCTAAAGAGTAGAATAACATATACTAGAACTGCGCCCCTATAATTTATAACACAGATAATTAAAACTAAAAATGTTTTTTCTAAAATCATTTAAAAGTTTGCTGGAGACCTATTAAATTTGTCGATATTTAAATTCAGAATACGTTTCTTCTGCAATATTGTCGCAATATTCGCTAGCTGCCATTTGTATTTGTGAACATTTAAAATGCGAAATGATTTTGGATAATAATTGAATGATACATTGTGTTAAGTATTCTTAGTGTCACTTTTCGCTCCACGTGGTTCAGTCTGAGAAGTAAACTGAACTTTTTCGTAGATAAGTGAAATTCTAAGGCATTGTTTTCCAATGTACACATCTTTATTTAAATGTAAATAAAAAAAGTAAACCAAAGTTCCGGTTTGAACTTATTTCAATATACCCTCACTATTCAGTTCCGAAGTCGTGAAAATCTTGTGACTGTTCTTTGTTTGATACAGGTAGTGTTCGTAGCAATGGAATATACACAGCAAATAGATAAAAATACGGGTAAGAATTTTCTGTTAATAGTAATTTCTTACAAAATAACATTAAAATGTGATTGACTTATTAATACTTACTCTGAGCATCCACAACGGGTGATTCATATAGCAGAACTATAATTGCGATGATAAAAATTCTGATCTCCATCTTGCATGATATATCTAAAAAAAACAGTGTATAATTATAAAAAAACAATAAGAAAAAAGTATATAATTGTGTAAAACCTAGTCGGTTTTACACAATTATATACTTTTTTCAAATAGATAGAAATAGATTCCAAAAAAACGTGTTGTGAGGTTGTAAAAGATACCTACATTATAAACTGAATTTTTAATAGTTTTCAATGAAGAAATTTAACTTGGTTAATTATTGTAAACTAGCCATGCGCTCGCGGCTTCAGCCGCTTAAACTATCTAAAGGTAGAAATTTTCCCGACTAATAATATATAATTATTACTTAAAAATATAATCTCTTTTTAGTGTATTCGGTTAAAAATGCCGCGGGATCGCCGTTCAGAGCAGAATTCCAACTCCCAATATTTTATCATTACACATTTAGTTAAAAAGTAGTTCCTTCCGATAAATATGCCACGGGCCCCGAAGGCCCCGTTGTAGTTACGCCACTGTGTATATGCTATATTACTGTAAGGTTAAATCCAAATCTGTCCAGTATTTTTTTTATGATAATATTTCTAGATTTCCTCCCCAGGCTTCGCCCGTGGGAATTATTTTATAACAAAGATAACTTTCAAAGGGCTGAAATTTTTCGACGTTTTACACCTTAGGTAGGTATACGTGCGTCATCTGCGTAAAAACCTTCTTTTTAATGTAGTTGGTTAAAATGTAGTCTATGTTCTTCCTCAAGGTCAACTATATCTCTGTACCAAATTTCATCCAAATCGGTTCAGAGGGTTAGGCGTAAAAGCGTAACAGACAGGTAGACATAGTTACTTTCGCGTTTATAATATTAGTAGGGATTAAAAACTTCAAAAAGGAGAAGCTTCTCAATTCGACTTTGTGTGTTTTTTGTAGTTAATTTATTAAGCGATTACTCTGCAATGTCGAATGGATTTTAATGATGATGGTTTTGTAATATATGTTATTTATACTTGTATATATGTACTTCAAAAGTGGTCCAAAATAAACTTAATGGCAATCGTTGCAGTGCTTTTTAAAATAAAAAGAACGATAAAAAATTACCTAGACGCCGTGACAGCTATTTTTTTTTTGTAGTTTACTGCGTTTCAATTATAAGTAGGTAAGTAGGTATGAAGTATTTAAACTATTTTTATTGGAATTTAAATTTTGTATGACTTTGGGAAAATCTAGGTATGTTCAAACACAGGATAAAAATATCTTTAAAGGTCGGTTTCTTGCAGTTTCCTCAACAAATAATTTCCTTCATTTTGTGTGTTAATACGCTTATTTTATATGTTAATACGTGTGTGTATTGTGTTCATTTCAATATAATTTAAAAATATAAAGAAAACAAAACAGTTTTTCTAAAAATATTTTTAAATAGGTAAGTAAAAAATTTAAAATAGGTTTTATCAGTTTTTGAAATTTTACTTTATGTACTCGTATTTATATATTTAAAATTCTCGTGTCACAATTACTCCTCCAAAATGGCTTGACTGATTTTCATGAAATTTTGTGAGCATATTGAGTAAGTCTAATATTCGGCCAACATCTATTTTTCATACCCCTAAGTGTGGGCGGTACGAAGTTCGCCTGGGCAGCTAGTATTTATATGTCTATTTAATTCTGTTTTAAGTACATTATTTTGTTAATCCGGCAAAAGAAATACATCATAGTATGTGAAAATTTCAACTGTCTAACTATCACGGTTTTGCTCATGGTGATACAACCTGGTGACAAACATACTGACACCGAAGTCTTAGTAATAGGGTTCCTTTTTTACCATTTGGGTACGAAACCTTAGAAATATGAAATAAATAAATATGCAAGAACGCTCATGCGCTCAGCAATATTTGTGAAGTAACGCTCGTACACAACACATACGTAATAGTGTGACCAGGAATATAAAGAAAGCAATGAATTTGGAGGAAGCTAGGCAATTGTGCAGGGATAGTGACAGTTGGCCCTCCACACCCTCTGCCTATCTTGCAAGGGACCTGGATAATATGTAAGTGTATCTTTGACAATCCGTTCAAACGTTACGGCGTAAACTCCGCATATACAGCTTCACATATTTTTACATTTTATTAGTAAGTGTGAAGAGAAATTATCAGTGAATAATATTTATTATGACGTCACTTATCGGGAAAGATAGAACCAAGTTTCCGAGTACCTAATAGAAATATTAAATGACCGTATAGATCTTGAAGAGAATGTTCTAGTTGGCTCATATTTTAAACTGGCTGTGCCGAAGATTTCTTAACGTAGCTAATACTTACCTTTGCAACTTAGGCTTCTTTTATTTTTAATTTTATTTTCGAAATATATCGGATATTTGCAAGTGAAAGTCCCGTCAAAATCAGTCCAGTCGCTCCAGAGATTAACCGGAATAAACAGACAGACATACAAAAATTGTAATAAATGTTATTTTGTTTCTAGCTGTGCCCGCGATTTCGTCCGCGTTTTTATTTAATTATTTTATACAATTATTCTAAAATTAAAGTAGCCTAAGTTACTCCTTATGATATTAGCTATTTACAAGTGAAAATTTCGTCAAAATCATAATGTAGGTACATAGATATTTATCGTCTTTAACTTACCGAATAAGTTAATAATTGATATAATTCCCTTTATATCCTTTGGAAAACACAAACTGAAACGATAGCTTTGAAGAGGCACACAAAACACTTAAAACACAATGGCTGACTTAGACAAATGTTTCACAATAGCTATAATTTGATAAATGGACATTTCCTTTACGATAGCGGCTAATCGCTTGATAAGATTCCAATTCTGATAATGGCTAATTATAATATTGATCATTATTGACACAAATAATCCGCGAAATAATAGTTTCAAATGATTTTTTTTGTAATAGTTCAAGAAACCTATAAGTTTTATCGCCTCGTTAGCCGAGTGGCTAGCGTACACGCCTAACCGCATCTTTAGGATATGGGATCTATAGGATAGGTATTTGTGTGATGAACATATATACCTGTATTTCCGAGTCTGGGTGCTTATTAAATTTATCCTGGTATCTATATTTATATAAATTCATTCACTTAGCCTTTCTCAAACGTTTCCAAAGGCAGACCCTTGACGCCACCTTACCATGATGTGCAGACTCCTAAAAAAATTTATTAGCAGTACTCACATTGGTCCATCTATATTATTCTAAAAATATTAAACTTGTAATAGGCTAGCCCAGCGACCCATCACTTGACATATTATTCCATCTTGAAAATGAAAAGGGAAAAGTGGTGTTTTCGTATTTTCTTGTCCTGTTTGTTATTACCTCTGTGGTGTAGCGGTACGGCTGTCGCCCGTTAAGAGCCGCCGCGTAGGGTCCCGGGTTCAATTACCAGGTCGGGCAACTTTTCTTAAATGTTTTTCAATTTATTCTGAGTAAGCATCACATTGCCCGGGATTGGAATGTGCCCGAAGTGGCGATAGGCTTGTCACCTATAACATCAGGGCCCTATAGTACCTTGGCTAATCATGGTTGTTCTTTCTAGTATATCTACTGGACTTACGAGTCGTGGATATACTAGCATACCTCTGCCTCCTATTTCAGCGATAATAGGCGTGAAGGTACCTTTTTCTTTTGTTAACGGATCTCCTGGGATATGTCCACGGACCCCCAGGGGTCTGCGGACCCCAGATTGGGAAAGGCTGACTTAGTATTATAATAAATCATTTCCATGGCTATAAGTATTGATATTGTTGACTTCCATATCACAGATAAATACCTAAAGCTTTTAGTTTAACGCTAGAAAAAAATTGGAAATCCTTCTAAAATTTCTGTACATTTTATCAAAAACACGGAAAAAAACATGAAGCTAACTGTAGGACCTATCCGAAATATAAAACATCTATGTAATTTTAATAGTGCCGGCTAGTTTTGACATTGTCATCAACAAAACAGGCAGAAGGAAAGGTTGACTTGTCTAGAGTGAGTTACTTATACTATGGATTGTGTAGCTTCATGGAAAAAAAATATTTTTCTTAGTTACCATCATAAAATGATCTGGAAATTACACTCCTAAAAACGATCTGTCCTTAAACAAGATTTATCTAATTCTAATAGGGTCTACTATTTCTCTCACAAGCCTTGTTTCGATTTTGTCAAACCCTCCAGTTTGGAAGAGAAGAGAGAGACAAAATTGGAAGAGAGAGATGTTTGCCAGGCCAGAGAGAGTTCGCAATATTACGTATTCGAGAAGTCTTTCTCAAGAGTGTAATCTAGCTTATTGGTTTCCACCGTCAAGAAGTTAACATTATTTTAAATTATTAAACTGGAGATCACACTTCTAGAGAGTACACTACTAACAGTCCTAACATCGACCTGTTCGCAACAAAAAAATTTCATGGGGCCTGCAATTTCACACTCATAAGGCCGATTTTTTTGACGTTTTCCAATTTAGAAAGGTCAGCAATACCTACTACATATTCGGTACTACATACAGCGGGGCTATTGTGTATTTTTTTGACAGTTAAAAGCTACGAACTCCGAGCCCGAGTTTTCATATACTCACTGTCAAATGGCATGTTTCGTATTGTCTAACTCCAGTCAACAACTATTACTTATGACGTCACGAGAATAATAAGCACCGGAAGCCTCGAATTGCAACTTTCAAGATATTTTGAAAGATAAAATTTGATGAAATAAAGTCAATAACGTTTCAATATTTACAATTTCAACAAAATTTAATTACTTAAAAAACTAAATGCTAATAGGTAGTAACATAACAAACATGATTTACTATATACGCAATAGCTAAGTTTTGTTTTTGTTAAATTAATTACATAGTTACGGTATTAAGAAAATGTAATGTAAACTTAGAAGAGCGGATTATTCCGGCACAGGCATTTTAAGCCTAAAAGAATAACTCCAGCCTTCAATGTTTAATGTAAACTTTTTTCTGAAATAAATTATTATTATTATTATTATTATTATTATTATTATGATTTAAAGAATCTTTTGAAATTAGTTTATCTAAAGGCTCCGGAAATAGATGTCTACTGCTGATAGCTAAATAAGATACGCAATACCGCTTTTGTGACATTTTGGTTCGTTATCCAACTGCAGTTCATAGTTATTTTAAGTTCGTCACAGAGTTACGCAATAGCCCCGCAGGTCGTTGTTAGGAGCGTAATCATCAGAATTTACTATTAGCTTCACGACTTAAATAATAAGGAACTTCTTTCTTTAGTTATCAGCCAGCATTAAAATATTTATGTTACCCACATAAAAACTATTTCTTATGCTCAAACAAAAAAAAACAACAATGTTATCGTCGAAAATATTATCTGTGAATTAGAGAAATCGAATTCCTGTGTCACGTTATCGTCGTGTCTAATTTAAAAATTGGTCATAGATAATAAGTTATTAATGGTTTCTTTGTAAGCTCCTTCGCATATGCGATACATTTTTTGGCGTTGTTTTAATCGATGTGATTCATACAGTTATAAGATATTGTTACTAAAATTTTCCGTCCTGGTTTTAAGAGCATATTGGATATTTAAACGCGGTAAACCTATAACTAAGATTTCGCTGTTTGTCTATCCGTCTGTCTGTAAGTCACTAGGCTGTATCTCATGAACAGTTGAATTTTTGACAGAAGGTGTATTTTTGTTGCTGCTAAGTTAATAAAAATACTAAAACAGAATAGAATAAATATTTGAATGGGGCTTAATAAAATAAATATGCATACAACGAACGACCCGACCGATAAATGTCACTATCCATATTTAGTTAAGTACATATTCCCTTCAATATAAAACAATATGAATTATTGTTTTTGTAAAACGATTCTATCTGCCGTTTTTCAAATTCTGTCAAAATCGGACTCGATTGGCACTTGGCCGTTGTGTTCTTGTTCATATTTCAAAAAGTATTGAACCAATCGCGTGTGCTTTGCCCCAGCGGAAAAAGGTCGAATTTCATAATTTGAGTTATACCTACAGATAATTTAGTATTTAGTAGGTACCTACAATTGCTAACTATTGTTTTTATAAGCCGCTGTAAATTCTAGATAGATTTCGATAGTAATCAAAGAAGCCAAGTGCTTGTCTTATCCTATACAAAAGAGACAGATTTCAAATCCATATTTTGTATAATGTATTTATTGAAATTTTAAATATTATTTTTAACATAATCATCAATATATTAAAACGTGAAGCAATAAATTTAGAGCGCTTTTAAGACGGAGAAATACGAAATTTGGTACTTTTATAGTTTATGTGTGGGAGAAGTACAGAACTAATTATTTTTCATTAGTAATACTCATGAAGTACATTAAACCAATAAATAAAAAATTACACACACTCCCTGCATTTGACACACACAAACACAAGTATTTGTTATATGCATACATATACTCTGTGGTGAAAATGTTTGTTTTATTTGTCATTTAATGTTTTTTAAGGCTTTGTATTTCTAAATATAACGGTCAAGACCATTTAGCAAACGCTAAAAGAATTTAAAAAAAATGTTATAAATCGTTACTTAAATTATCGCAAAATAACTTGTAATTTAAATTTATTATGATCGACCACCGGGCGACCACTAGTAGTAATAATTGCTCTGACGATGAAAAACAGATATCTAAAAATTTAAAAGAATCAGTGTAGAACAGTACAAGTGCTTAATAAAAAATAATAACGAAGTTCTATCAAGTGCAAGGATGAGAAATGGGGGACTGCATTCTTAACGCGTATGTAATATAGTTCCTCCAAGATCATTCTACTAACCTTCAAAGTTCAAACTGCGTAACATTCCGAATTAACCAATCGATTTTAATATGAAAATGACGTAATCACATTATCTATCACTATCTAACTCTCTCCCGGGTTACATTTTATCTACGGTTGTCGTCGTTTGTTTATTATTGACGGATGACAAACAACTAGTAATAAAATATTTAACGGTACGTTCGAAAACTGGTTGAGAACAGACGAAACAATACAAATCATGGAAACAACAGGGGTAACCTCGATATGGTTAAATACTGAAAACGTAAGCTATCGGTCGTAAAAAATATTGATAATAATCGCTATCACTATCGATGTTTACGACAAAAGCAAGACGACTACTGAAATGACGTGCAATTTCATAAATTTTGTCTTTCAGTAAAACATTTAAATCTATTAATACCATTACAAAACATATTTAAATGTCTTCCGATTTTAGGGATAAGATAAATGCGGGCCAAATGTGTGCGCTCCGCAATATTTGTGGAGTAACGCTCGCGGATTACATTCGTAATAGTGAGATCAGAGAAGAGTGGGATTGAGAGAAAAGATCGGTGTTAAGATGAGAAATCAGCATACTATTAAATTATGTAATCCTATTTTGAGGTAACACAATTTTTAGGTCCCCTATGCAAAATGAGAACCTAACAGTACCGAAATTATGTTAATATCCCACTTGATCATAAACTAATAATAACTCCTTACATATTGTTTAAAATCAAATACTATCAAAAGAAATTTTGTCCAAAAATAAGTTCCTTTTATATATAAATTATTCATTTGGATAAGGATTAATATCATGTTTATTAAAATATCTTCGTGAATCATGTATTACTTTAGAACTATTTTGATTACGATAAAAAAGGTTTATAGTAAGTCAACCTAAAAGCTAGACATATGCTGTCGCTGATTTTTTTAGGACTTTTAAAGGGGAATAATTTTGGAAAACATGATTTTTGCGTTTTCTCCGTTTACTCAGCGCACTCAAGGAAAGCTCTAAAACATATTTTTTTTACTTCCGTTTCCACTACATTTTTTTTACTAGCTGCCCGACCCGGCTTCGCACGGTTACTTCGCAGTTGACATAATGAAAACAGCGGCACCTACCGGGTCTAAATGTATTTTTAAATCATACAGGAAACCATCGCAATTATCGTATAAAATTTCAACCCTAACGGCTTAACAATTTAGAATTCATGTGAAATAGATAATTCCTACCACCTGTTCTCCCATTACCCGTTTTCCCGGAGGAATTTTCATCAGAGATAATGTCGGCTTCTAATTACGTGAGACAAGATTTTACATTAAAAATACTTAAAGGCGACTCATGACTATTTTGAAATTCATTCAAATTAAATAAACTTGACTAATGTCAGCTGCTTGTTATCATGTCAAGAACAAAAAATAATTCCTAATGTGTTTTTTTTTAACAAAAATATATGTGAATATATTTTTGTAAAAAAAGACAACATAGATAGAGATATTGATTTATACAATGATATTGTAATTATTAATATTTTATAGTTTGCTACAGAGGTCAGCTGTTTATTATTCTGATAAGCCTTGATACGGGTACATAAACCGACCTGACCCACGCAGTCAAGCCCTGATGTGAGTTGGCTTCACATTTCTATTAAAAGAGCGTGTTAGATAGTGTTGTGATTCGACCACTGACAGTAATCAGTAAGTAAAAAAATCTATATATCTGCTAGCTGACTCGGCCAACTTCATTCGACCTAAGTGTGTATGGGAAAAATTAAAGCATTATTGCCTATGTTCCTTAAAATACGTCTAGTATTTTACTTCATAAGATTTTTTTTTGAACTACATCAAAGGCAGCAAAACTAAAATCAACCAAATCGGTTCAGCCATTTTCGAGTTTTGCGCTTAAGAACCTTTGGCTATTCATTTTGATTTTTATAGACATACGCTTTATTTACAAATTTTTGTTCAATTCACTATTTAAAATTACTTCTGGTAATTTCTTTGTGCGCTTACTAAACTTTTAATATGTATAACATTATTGTATCATATATTATGATATAACAAATTTATGTTATTTACACCATTTATAACTCAGGAACGACTGGAATTTTTTTATGACTATCGTATTTTGGATTTGTCTTCGTCCGGAATAGGTGAATAACCAATAAAACATTAATAATTAAAAAAATAAATGACGCAACCCGGTCGGGACAGCTAGTATTCTATATTTTTCCTTGTTGGCGATTAGTGAAAAACCAGCCGCTGGTAACTCATTAGGGGGCGTCCATTAATTACGTGAGGTGTTCAAGGGGGGGAGGGGGTTAAGCTGAATCTTTCTAAATCTTATTTGGGGGAGAGGGGGTTTATAGCAAATATCACATAATTTTTTTTTCTAGCAGAAAACGGTGTAAAATAATAGCGTGAAAATAAAGTATAAATCGGCTGTACCATTTCAAAACCTTGTAAGGAGCAAAAACTAAATTTTACAGGAGAGCCAAAAAACGGGTTGATTACTTTGAGAGCTTGCCCCTCCGAAACTATAAGTGCTACAGGGATGAGGTTTAGATCAAAAGTTGCAGTATATCATTGGCTTTGCAATGCATGTTACCATAATTATCAATACATAACACGTCACGTTTTAAAGCACTTACTAATGAATAAATTGTTTTTTTACATTAAGTTTTGCCTGAATAAAAAACCTTGTACCGCTACTAGGTTTTAAAATTGTTATATAATATCGCTATGAATATTTATACAATACCTAGTAAGTATTGTTCAGAAGGGCAAAATAATTAAATTATAAAGTGAAATTAAGTATAAATAATAACACAAAATTATTGTAAAAATATTATTTAAAAATTAGTGTAATCAGTCTCTTGCTAATTGACAAGTCTCTTTCTAATTAAAAGTCTCTAAAAAGTATTAAAGGATTTTTGGGACATTTTACCTGAATATGGGATAGATGGGTGCATGGATACTGCATGCCCTTTGTCATTTTTACACAAACACTTTCTCACTTTTGTGAATACGGTCCCCACGTAACATCATATTAAAATAAAATAAAGCATAATTTTTTTTGAAAAAGCTTTTATTTAAACTCTTTAAAATTGCTCTCAACGAACCTTTTCATATGATACCCACATCATAGAAGTGCATTAAAAATAACTATTGTTAATGCACTTCTATGATATGGGTATCTTGATTGGTCCGCCATATTGGATTTAGAATGACGTCACGTACCTTATCGTGCATTATCATCCAAACTAAACGTGTAAACAAAATTTCAGCTCAATCGGATGAAGATATCTACTTCAAAAGTTGAGTTCTAAGTTTCCACCCGAACATATGTACTACTTACAGACATACATTGCAAGTTATGTAAAAGATTTTAAAGATGTTGGTCTGTGATAAAAAAATAACTATTGTTTCCCAAAAAAATATTAAGCGTATATCCCCAAAAGAGTAGGCAGTGGTACATATGCACCCACGATTAGCTGACGATATTAGATCCCATTATCTCACATGTGACAAGTACATCGCCTTATTGGGCACAAAACCCTCAAGTGTTTAAATATTTACATGCTAAAAAAATGTTTTAAAATTGTTATCTGCTTAGTCGGGATATTCTTTGAAAATAAAAAAAAGATGGAGATTTTAAGGCACCGTATGAACTAGCTTTTATCCTAAATTTATTTTTGAATTTTTCATGCGTTCAGGCGTTGGCCGAGTGGCTAGCGTACACGCCTAACCGCATCGACTAACCGCGAGGCTCGGGTTCGATTCCGTCGGGGACAGACATTTGTGTGGTGAACATAGATGTTTGTATTTCCGAGTCTGAGTGTTTATTAAATTTATTCTTGTATCTATTTAAGTATTTCTATGTATTAGTATCGTTGTCTAACATCCATAACAAGCATATTATAATTTGCTTACTTTGGGGTTAAAAGTATTCACACATCGTTATTTTACTGCGTTCAATTTATTTATGATCTCTGTGATCGAGCTTAATCGGTGACCGACTTTGACGCACGAGGTTCCGGGATCGATTCCCCACTTATTCTAGGATTTTTTCATTTTATCTTAAACTAGCGACCCGCCCCGGCTTCGCACGGGTATACTATACATAAAAACCTTCCTCTTTAATCACTCTATCTATTTAAGAAAATCGCATCAAAATCCGTTGCGCAGTTTTAAAGATTTCAGCATACATTTGGATATAAGGACAGAGAAAGCGACTTTGTTTTGTACTAAGTAGTAAAACAAGGCTGGATTTGTGCCCGCTATGGCGATGGACTTGCCACCTGTCACAGCATAGTATTTAATATTGTCAGTATATGATTCTATATACAAACAAGAGGTAGATACGTCATCAGCGCTCAAAACGCGTGCCGTGAATTGGTCCTAATTAGGACCAATTCGTATAGTTGGTATGTACATCTTTGGGGATGTGAATGTGACGATAAATATTTATTTCATTTTCTTTAAACGTGTTGATCTCTAAAACTGAATGTCAGGTTCAGTACGTTATTTTCGTATTTAATAGAATTCTTGAGAATATCTACTCAATATCGTTTTACAACCTTCAAGAGTGCGGAAGGGGGACTGAAACCGCGAATCATATCAGGCTACCTTCAACAAGTACAAGTATTAACGTTAGGTATTTCGATATCATTAACTAAGCCAGCCCACTGGGTTACCGATTCTCGAAGTTTCTACCGATTCAGAAGTCCTTCTGGTAATAAAATACTAAACATTTTTTAGGAGATCCGTGAAAATGGAAAAGAACGCGACGTTTAAAAAAAACAGGCCAAGTGCGAGTCGGACACGCGAACGAAATGCGAATAATGTTTAAGCATCATCGTGATATGAATAGAACTAAATTATAAACATTCAATGTAATTATACCACGATCTAAATATTAATAGCGACATCTTTTGGTTAGGTAGTTCGTTGTATGGCTCCCCTTTGAATGTTTACTTTATTTTATATTATAGAATTTTTTGTTATAGCGGCAATACCTATGACGGTTCATGAGATCCAACCTGGTTATAGACAGACTGACAGCAAAGACTGAGTAATAGAATGCCGTTTTCACACTCTCTGTATGGAACCCGAAAAACACGCTTTGGTGACCTTTAAAAATGAAACTGTAAATAATCATACCCCAATTGCGTTTCTCGGACTGGCGACATTGACACAATATGACTAGTAAGTTTAATTTTTTACATTTTAATAAACACTAACCGTCGTGGCAAACTTCGTATCGCTCGACCCCTTCCTTTTATTATTATTATAATACCTATATGAAATGTTGATTTTTCAATTTTTCTATACTAATATACATTAAACTTCTATAGTTATAAATAATTATTTTATAATATTCTACAATCTTATTATCCTATTCCGGAAAACGGCAAACCTACAAATTAAAAATTGTTCCCGTTCTCGAGTTTACGTCGATATGGTGCATCTAAGAAGTCTTTGTTTTATACAAAATCTCAATTTGAATATAGACACAAATTACTCAAAAACATATGACATATAAAAATAAACATATAAAAAACAATCAAATCATGCTGTAATTTAAAACACGATATAATTAATGACGAAAGTGAATCCTGAAGCCTAATTGAGTAGTTTTGTTCGCGTAGAGTGAATCATCATTAATTAAAGGCTGTAAGAGAAATTTCGAGTTAATTCAAACTAAGGATAAAAATGTTGTAGATAATATCGCAGAAGTTAATTAAATATGAACTTAATGTCGTGCGTAATAGCGTTGAAAATACTTTTTCCACACACGACGCTATCTGTTTAATGATATGGTGTTATTGTGTGCACTATATTCGTAGAAATGTTTTAAAAATTACTCGAACTCGAACGCAGTAGCGTGAACTATGCATTAGGAGTCTTTAAAGCTCGTTTTATAATAGAACATCGCCTCTCAAGACCCATCGTACCAATCTAACGGAAAATCTTTTATCAGCCACGCTACATGAGCGTCGCGAACAATATTCATTAGACGACAATGACAGGAATTGGTAGTGAGTCCTATTCGATCCTAATTCGAACCGAGCACATGTATTGTGGATGAACCGAATATTAACATATTCGTACTTTTTTTTATGATATTAGAAGACAAACAAGCCAATGGATTTCCTGATGGTAAGAAATACACGTCGCCTATAGACACCAAAGGTGGAAATGGTGCGTTGCCAACCTGAGGC
>DVZL01000188.1:0-27057 GCA_018236625.1 Lasaia peninsularis
CGCGGGCGAAGCTGCGAGCGGACAGCTAGTATTTATAAATAACTACAAAAAAATCAAGTTGTTTGTATGGGAGTACCCTCTCTATAATAATTATAATTATTTTACTATGTTTTTAGTATTTTATGTTGTAGCGTTAGCAGAAATACATATCTGTGAAAATTTTAGATTTTTTGCTATCACGGTTCACGATACAGTCCGGTGATAGACAGACAGTGGAGTGATAATTAGGGTTCCGTTATTAACCTTTGGGTAAGAAACCCTAAAAAACGTCACAAGACTTTTTATTACATTTTTTATTTACCTCGTTCCCATCCAGACTCCTCTCGCCGTATTTTCTATGCTCGTTACGCAATTACTCCGTCATTACCAAATTGATTTTAATGATTCTTGATTTTAAAAATAAGTCATATTTGAGAGGTGTTTCCTTTTACGTATGCAATAGCTGAAGTGCTTTTTCAACGCAAACAATAAGTTACTTATATTATGATAATGAAATTGAAGACAGTTTTTCGCAGTTTTACTCCATTTAATATTTGATATTATGGGACAGCGTACCTATCTATTGAGGTCTCTCCTAATAGTGACAGACAACCATCAACTTAATACATAATATATTGTTGCCATATTACGTCCCTACTCACTAATATTTGACATGATAAGCATCAAAGGCGACGGTAACCAACCACCTAAAAATGATGCCTTGTTCAACTTCAAGAAATGAGTGTATTGATGTTTTTGATTGGGATATATTGGGTAAATTTCAATATTTATTCCACTTTTCTTACGACCATCATACCACAGATATTACCAATATACAAAAATATAAAAAAAATGATTCTAGACTTAAATACTTAGGTAAATTTTTGGAGCTTCGGTGGTCTAGTGGTATCAACTTCGGACTTCATTTTCAGTAGTCCAGGTTCAAACCCCGGCATGTACTAATGGGTTTTTCTAACTTAAGTACATTTTATGAATGTTCTTACTGCGAAGGAACATTTGAAGAAACTCAGAGTTTACGCTTATGGACTATACAATGGACTATAAACATATATAACAATGGACTAGATGATCACAAGATGTGACAGGTGGTGTTACATCTTGGGACCTAATGGTGCATATGGACCTCTACCTACCGCTTCGGGGATAAAGGCGTGACGGTATATACGATTAAAGATCGAAATATTAGAAAAAAGCTAGCGATGTCTTAGTTTGTAATTGACATTGTTCTTTCCACGTACAATTGAATTACTAGCTATAACCGCGACTTCGTTCACTATCTTAGTCATGGCGTGTTGGCGAAAATCCTTCGGGCGGAAACTGACAACTTTCCTTCCTTTGTGCTAAACGATATTACTTTCTTATTCCGGACAAAAACATGGGAAACACTAACGAAAATACTAGGGCAGTAAGATATCTTTAATCTACAGAATTCACTCTGCTACATTTTTTTTATTATAATATGTATAGATATTATACATGTAATAAAATTATAACACACATAATATATACCACGTTTAATTATTTTTTTTATAATTATGAAAGATGAATCATTTCTAATAAATGTTAAGTACATGTCAAACATTTGTTATCCATTCTGTCAAATGCTGTAAATAATGATTGACATTTAAGCTTGCATTGAGAAATGTATTTTGTGTAAACTATTTAAAAAGGTTTATAACTATCGTCTGTATTTTTTTAGGTCAATTAAAAAGGTTGAAAAGTTCAGAAATAGTGACAAATAATTAACATTACGTATGCGTCAGAAATTTATTTGGTGTAAATTGAATTTTCTATTTCCGAAAATAATTTCTAAGATTTATTCTATAGGGTAACGAAAAAAAAATTTTGTAATTTTATCATTTTTATTCTCTTTCTGATTGTATTCATCATAGTAAAATACTTGTTATGTCTATTTGTATTAATATTAGTTATTTTGTATCATTGTATTATGTTCATCAAAGCCTAGACTGTTAGGCGGTACGAGGTTCGCGCGGACCAGCTAGTAACAAAAAGAGTATATCCATATATATTGTCAAAAACGTCTTTCAAAAGATAACAAAATCACCGGTTCGTTTCTGAACTACAATATTTGTATTCATGGCATTAAATTTCATGCGTCTTGTACTTATCTAAAACAAGAACCATTTTATATAATAGGTGTATTAACATATAAAATAACTATAAAACTACAACAAATCTTGCATTCAGATAAGTTTGGTGTTGGTTCTGTCACTGGCCGCACACGTGCAATAATGTTGTCAATAAAGTAGGGCTGATTAAAATTATATCGATAAATATATCGACGATATTTTAAAAGCATATCGATGTTTTTGACGGTCAAAGTATCGGTAAATATATAAGAGTAATGATGTGATAGTCCTATCGCTCGCTAGTCAAATAACAATGTTTTAGATTTTGAATTATTTTATTTGCAGTCTTGATTATTGTTGGTACTATTTCTACCATACCTATTCTTATTGACTGGCATCTTAAATTCTCTAACTCATCATTTTGATTTAAATAGCTGGTAAACGTATGAAAGAGGTTTAGTTTTAGATTTAAATTGGCGTTTCCAAACGTACATCCCCAATCGATCATAAACAAAATGAAATTTGAACTATTTGACGAACCAATATTGAACATGAAAAATCGGCCAAGTTTCTGTTCCCGAATTCGAGGGACCCTTCATGTTCCAATTCTGTAAATACTACGAAAAATCACATTTCTTATATTATGGAAACCCACTTTAAATATTAACTTTATTCGTTTTTAGTATGTGTTGTTATAGCGACAACAGAAATACATCTTTTATGAAAATTTCAATTACTTAGCTACACGTTTGATGAGATACAGCCTGGTGATATACATACAGATGGACGGATATTGAAGTGTTAGTAATAGGAATCTGTTTTTACCCTTTGGGCACGGAATTCTACTAAAAACTTAAGCCAATTTAAGAATAAAAATTTACGAATATAGGTTACCTGTAAAAATATCAGTATGTTGAAACATCCATATTATTATTTTATATCAATATAATTAAACTCGTACGGTCTATGTGACAAAATCTATTCTATTTCTAATATATTAAAAATAATATAGATGCATCTAAAAACCGCTCGTACGGTCTTTGTGATAAAATCTATTATATTTCTAATATATTATAAATAATATAGATGCATCTAAAAACCGCTCGTACGGTCTATGTGACAAAATCTATTCTATTTCTAATATATTAAAAATAATATAGATGCATCTAAAAAACCGCTCGTATGGTATATGTAAAAATATCTTTTCTATTTCTAATATAATATTAAGAATTATATAGATGCATCTAAAAAACCGCTCGTACGATAGGTATATGTGACAAAATCGTTTCTATTTCTAATATATTAAGAATATAGATGCATCTAAAAGACTGCTCGTACGATATATGTAAAAAAATCTTTTCTATTTATAACATATTAAGAATTATATATATTCACCTAAAAAACCGCTCGTACGGTATATGTGACAAAATCATTTCTATTTCTAATATATACAATATAACTAAAACGTAAATAGATTAGCATGATCGACTGGTAAACATCTGAGCATTATCCGACCACCAAGTCGTGACCTAAAAGAAGCGATCTAATATTTGTATGCATTAGATTAGAGAGTCGTAAAACCTGAGCAACCTCGTTACAGGGTACTTATGTGATATGTCGAGGTTAGGCTGGGCTACCGTTACACTGTATTGTAATCAAGTGTTACCTCTAGGAGTGGTTTTGGGATATTGTCAATAGAATAGTACAAATTTAAAACGTGTCAAAAGTATAATGATTAGTATGATTTTTCCCCGTCCTCTGTGTAGAATAGACTAGACTTCTACCAGGCTGCTTGTAAGAGGCGAGTTAACTGGGTCAATACCAACATGACCACTGATGTGCTGTAGTGCTGTGCAGCAACTTGCCTGGGTAGGGATCCATCGCCTTACCTATTGTTTTGTTCCGGTCCGGAGGGTAGGGTAGCCGGTAGACTTGCACATAAAGTCTAACAGCCCGACCACAGAGCAGCAGTGCGCCTACAATATCTAGGGTGTCCGTAGGCCAAGGTTGACACTTACCACCAGGAGACCCGTGTGTCTGTTCGCTGTTTTATCCCATAAAAATACTTAAATTATGATTGTATTAGGATAGATTATACTCAAACACAACACACAGTTAACATTTTATAAGGAAAAATATCATTTTTGTAAATAGTAAATCGCTAGCGACCAGTCCACCTTAAACTTTTTTCCTAACACTTTAAAAAAAATTATCAGACGACGTCAAGTAGAACAGTTCAAAACAATGCAAAAAAAATCGCTGGGCCTGGTGGTCTAGTTAGACTTCCAATCTGATAGTCCACCTTCCAACTCCGCCATGATGATACCAATGAGTTTTTATAACTTAAGTATTAAGGGTTGTAGAAATCAGATATCAGTCGCTCTTGTGTCGGGAGACATTGTCGTATCCAATAGATTAGGTAGCCCAATATCATTTTACGTACAAACGGGATAAGGTTAGGATTAAGAGAAGGGTGTAAATTTGTAGAAAGATGTTAATATCTTACATGGAACTGTTAGAAAATTATCCTATCTAAAGTACATCTTCTTTAATATTTCCCATGCAATAAAAAGCAATAAAATTAACATTAATTGAAAACAGTAGCCGTCTGTTAGATAAGCTGACTAAGAAAGTAATATTTTATTAATCACGTTCGCTTCGTTATTATTCGCGTTGGTGTAATATACGGTATTTTAACAACTAGCGACAGTTCAAATAAATTTAAACATATCGCACGTTGTATATTCAAATCAGAATTAGATCGGACTGAGGCGACTTTTATGACTAAGCAATTAGAAACTATGCGATAAGAACAAAAATTATGGAGATCGTAAGTCAGATTTGGTTTTGTTATTTTAATATTTTAACAGTTAATAGGATTTTCGACGGCAATTGACACAGTTGTGAGAGTTCAGCGTAATCTCCGGAAAGGAAGCGGATTACTTTTGTATTTTATGTGGTTTCTCAAGCTTTGCGTATCAAATAAATCTTTATTTATAGAGAAATATCACTGGCACACATTTTATCAAAAGCTTGATTTCATCACTCATGAAATGTATACGAATAAATTAAAACTGGAGTGTCTGTATGTAATATTACAAAAACCGCTTTTTACTAAAGTATGTGTATGTTTAGAAGATACTGTATATACCAAAATAATACTTTGTAGAATTTTTGTCCGTCTGTTCGCACCCACTAATCTCTGAAACGGCTGGACGGAACTCTCACTAGCAGACAGCTGATATAATAAGGAATCGCTTAAGCTTTTATTTAGTTAAATTTAAACACGGACGAAGTCACAGCTAGTTTCTAAGAAAAACAGCTTTTTTTACATTCATTTTTTTGATCGTGCAATGACAACGTGGCAGTAATAATAAAAATAAACTTAAGTTTAATTTTAACTAAAAGTGGATTCAATGAGGAATATGGCTTTTATAATAGTTCGGGGATAAGTAGCTACGTATTTCTTCTAAAGTTTCTCAATAAAATATTCTTGGTTGCATTTTAATACCATTAAAAGACAACTATTTACAAATGAAATTGAATAGTTAACAACGTTTCCCCGACCTAGGATACTAAACAGGTAGATGAATCCTTAACGATAAGAAATGAATGTTGCCTTATACACACCAAGGAGATTAAAAGTGTGTTGCGAGCTGAAATTTAAGTCGCTTGCGTTATTAAAGTAAAACAATACCCAGTACTGTAAACTAGTAGCATCAATCCAGGTGAGTTATTACAGTTCTACACCTGATAGTTAACTGACCATTCATGAGGTACGGGTTCAATTCCTGACCTAGGCAGGTATGAGCATAGATGTGTGTACTTTTGCGTCTACATTTAAGTAAGTCTGTATATCCCTATGTATGCTTAAATCTTTTAAACTACGCCACAGATTTTGATGCGGCTTTCTAAAATAGACAGAGTGATTCAAAAGGAAGGTTATGTATATAACATGTAAATTATACTCGTGCGAAGCCGGGGCGGGTCACTAGTTAGACATAAAATAATAATTTATAATGATACGGTATTATGTTCTAACAAATCACTCTCTTTCAATAATGTCAAGGTTGAAATGTTTATTTTTAGTCCATTTATTAATGGGTTTTATTACTTTCAAACTTGTATTTTATTTTCCATATTCATAAGAAATTCCTAAACATATAATATACACACGTCATTATTGTAGATATTCTAAACCTGTCTTGTTTGTAGAATAGTTTTGGTTTCCATTTAAAAAAAAATACAAAAACATTTATTTACAAAATGACTTCTGAAAATGGTCTTCAATTAAACTGTTTATTTTTAGGGTTCCTTCTTCGAATGCAAAACTTGGACTTTACAGATTCGAAATTCATTTCTGTCTGTAGGCCACTAATTTTATGAGTTACTCTAATACGAATTTAAGTTTATTTGTCTTTAGTTTCATAAGCCCTGATGATGCTGTAATGATGCTGTTATGGAAACTGGTTGGCGAAAGTGTAATGTAAGAATAAAAATTATTGTGGAGCAGTGCAAATGCGTGTTTTGAAGGAATAAGTGTATATATATCCTCCAATACGTCTTACTGGATGTTCCAAATTTGTGTTTTTTTTTATTTAAAAGGTATTTTTTTCGATGTCATTAAGATGGGGTTTTTTTGTCAGAGATGCTTATAAATATTTTTGGGATTTTTTTTACTGAAAAAATTTTGGAATGGAAATCGGTTTCTGAAATTTCACTTCGTTGAAATGATAAATCATTATCTGAAACTAAGTGTGATTAAAATTTTGATAGATATTTTCAATGTGAGATTTTTATTACTGGATACTAAAAAACAAATATAATTTAGGATACTAATAATATATTGGGTTTACACCATTTACTGTTTTCTGTTTTTATAGATTGGTCACGATTCAAATTAAAAACATATAAAAAAATAAGTAAAATTTATTTATCTAGACAAAATGATAATGAAATTGAAGTCAATTTTTGGCAATTACATAGTTCTAGAAACGGCTACCTTAAGAGTGATATGTTCACTTATAACTTGCACCAATCAATCCTGTGGGTGGTTGAATAATATCATCACCTTTTTGTATAGAAATTGAGACACGACTTTGTAAACGGTATTACGCGCTATTGACTAAGAAACATGTGCGTAAACAACTAACTTAACGGTCTTGGAGCCAGTAATTTGCACTGTTTATCTGTGTATTACCCGACTACACATTATAGCATAAGGTTGTGCTTTTAACGACCTGGTTTGCGTCATTTTCTTTTATAATCTCCTAATATTTTTCAGTGTAACTCGTCCTCCGTTCACATGTCTTGGTTTTATGGACAGACGATTATTTCTGACATTTTATATAGAAGATCTCTCCTTTAATGTTTGTTTTGATACAGAAATCATGCTAGAAATTGCAAAATTGATTGCCGGATAGAATTACTTGAGTTTTATATAAACGTAATTTTAGCCCACAGAAATTTACGGAAAATTAATAGATGACGCTTTTATAAAGTATTTACAATAATTAAGATATGTTTGGAGATTAGGTACAGGGGAGAATTAATACATAATAATATTTTTTTACAAGATAAATAAAATATATAATTATATAAAATACCGAGAGTATCAGTAGCCTAGTTGTTAGCGCTTCGGACTTTCATTCTGGTTGGTATTTCAGGTTCAAATTCGCACTAATTCAAGTTAGGCCTAGTTTTCCTTGTGAATTCCAGAGGTCAGATGGCAGTCGCTCTATGTAAAAACTGATGTTAAATTCCCTAGATAGCATCTGACCCATTTGACAAAGTGACAGGATAATACAAGAAGTGTTTAAATAGGGTAAAAATAATATTATATTTACAAGTAAATTCAAAAATACAAAGTTTCAAAGGTTTACAGGTAATGCAGATAAATATGCGATCAAAATTGAACAACGGGACCAGAATCGAACACCACACCCACGCATTTATAAAGATTTATATCCAAATTACTTTATAAATTTTTCGCGAATGTTTTGACAACCCACCGCGATTATGCCAGGACTTAAGAAACGCTATAAAATAAACTTAATCTTGAGAGAAAGATAAAAAACTGGCAATTCCAAACCGACTGCTAAAAAGTTATACCTTCTAAGAAAGTATGTATGTAAGATACATGTCCGTAAGTATACCACCGCCTTTTTAACCTGACACCTTTATGACCCTGTCATGTTCCACTCTGGAAGGTAGGGTAGATGTGCACATCAGGTCCAAAAGATCAGTAACGATCTAGCCGCAAAACAGCGATGCATCTACAGCATCCATAGTGGTTCTATTTTGTCCTGGTACGATTTCACCATTATGTATTATTTACTATACTTTATTCGGCAGTAAGTCGAAAAACACTAAAAATCGGCCAAGTGCGAGTCGGTTCGCGCACTAAGTGTACCGTACTAATTTAAAGGAGCATAAAAACGGCAAAAACGCATTTTAAAGAGGAAACATTTAATAATAAAGCTTACGCGATGATTTCAAAGTATAAATATTCAATATAAATATATCACGATTGAAATATGCACAGCGCCATCTATTGGTCTGGCCGTTTTGTTTTTTGTATTGTAACATTTAAGTATTTAGTTAATTTTGTATTTAAATTGTTGTTTTTAGAACGGCAACGAAAATTTATATCATCTGTGAAAATTTCAAATGTCTAGCTATCATACAGGCAGACAGATGAACAGCACAATCTTCAGCATAGAACCCCATTTTTACTATTTGGGTACTCCAAAAAACTTAATTCAAATAATGAACTAAAATATCAAAATACTTTTACATTCAATTACTTTCATTGTACAAAAATCGATTCAAAAATATTGATGTATAATCGTTAAGAATTGATAAAAGGTGTCAATATAATGAGATATGGGTCCGTTACTTGCAATATGCAGGTGGTCGATGCTTAAATAAATCGATACGCTGTGAATCGATAATTTAAATTCGGTACTGACAGGTTACGATATATTTTTTCGGCATTTTTTATGAATTGGATTTTAGTTGGGAACTTTTAATCGATTAAAATTATTTATTTTTTAATCACAGTTTTAAGCTTTCTGACAAATTAAATGGGAAAGTAGTTTTTTCACCAATTTAATGGATTAACTGTTTTTTTCTTTTACTACTTTAATACCGCGAGAAAAGAAATGTTTTAAAATTTTGGCTATTAAGTAACATTTTTCTACCGTATTGAATTTTGTCCAGAATTTTTTTATGATATAGGTCGATATAACAATGTCAGATTGTTTGATGCTAGTGAACACATTTTATTTTAAACTAGCTGTACCCGCGACACATAAGCCATTCCTTGTTATATCAACTGGCCCACAGTTTCTGAGATTCACGAGTACAAACAAACAGACAGACAGACAGACAGACAGAGGGACAGATAGATAGACAAAAAAATACCTTCACGCCTATTATCCTCGAAGGCTAGGCAGAGATTTCCTAGTATATCAATGACTCGTAATTCCAGTAGATAATATCCTAGAACATACCTATGATTAGTCACGGTACTAGGGCTCTGATGTGATAGGTGGCAAGCCTTTCGCTACACCGGGCAACTCCAATTTCGGGCAATGTATTGCTTACTCAGAAAAATCTGAAAAATATTTTATGAAAATTGGCCTAATCTGGGAATTGAACCCGGGACCCTACGTGGCTAACTGTCTTAACAGGCGACACCTGTACTATTACAACACAGAGGCGATATAGATAGACAAAAATTCTAAAAACATTATTTTGGCATATGCACTTTGTAAATAAATACCCATTTAGTAAAAAGGGGTTATTTAAATATTACATACAGTCACAGCAATTTCATTTTATTAGTGCATTGGCTGAAGATCCTGTATATTATCAGATATCAGTTAATATCGGGGTCAGTCGTTATCTAGAATCTAGGGGATTCGAGAAGTGCACAAGTTTTTATACAGAGCGACCGCCGCCTGACCTCTCCAACCAAGAGGGTTTCTCACGATTTTTTTTTAACATAACAGCACTCAAAAATGTATTTAAGATAGAAAAATTAATTGGTATATAGGTAGGGGTCAAACCAGGACTACCAATTACCTTTTCCTGCACGTTACTAAAACCCATTGCAAAATTTTATGAACTAGTCTTTCCACATTTAATTATAGTTAAATTGAAGGTTATGTATATTACACGGTGTATATACATTTTTTTAATAATAGTTGTTTTAACGGGACCTGTCAGATAGCTGATGTAATATGGGGCAACACAGGCTATTTTTATTTAATTGAATTCAAACGCAGAAAAATTTACTGAGACAGCCAGTAAAATCTTAACTGCTATTTATTCGGCCGACTTAAATGTTTTTCTCTTCAATAAAAAAGATCTATTTCACTAAAAGAAGGTTAAATAAAACGTTTCTCACGACAAGACACTTTCCAGTGGAAATTTTGAACAAAACCTGACTCTCGTCGGTATTTGGTGAAGGCAAATTGCGTATCGGCAAATTTACTGAGTGTGCGTTGTTCCGTTTGGCCGTTATAATGTTAGTATTGGCTTTTCACACAGCGTTGGCGTCGCGGTCCGCGCTTTGTACAGCGCAGACGGGCGGTTCTACGACGTTTGCTTTTGTAAAAATACAATAAGAAATAAAATAAAAGTTTATGTATCATTGTTTAAGTGGGCCAAATAACAGAACATCATCAGCAGGTCATAATATTGTCCAATGTGAAAAATCTTTGTTATAAAAATGTGAAAAAATTGCACTCTCAGCTTCTTCTTTGGATTTTTTGAATTTTCGGCTTGAAAATTATTTCGCTAATTTTTTCTTAATATAAAACAATACTTAATGTAATATTTATATAAGACAACATACTACACTGTGAGAAATTAATAGGTCAAAATTTATTCACTATTCAATTATGTAAGACTAACACGACTAATTACAAGCAATTATTTTATAATTGACAAGCAAAAAAGTTTCATAAATTTCATACAATAAGTACATTTAGCAATATTTTACGAGCCGACAAAGTTTTATTATTTTTTAGCCACAGAGAGTAATTGATTGATGACGTAATAAGTTGTAGTATTATCAAAGTGTTTCTCAGAGTACTCTTGTATTTTTTGTTTCTATTCTAATTCCCTTAACAAAATAACGCCCGTCTGCACTTCGATCACCTAAATAAAAACGCTTTACAAATATTTCATATTGCTGTTCCGGCATCTCCGTGTTGACGTACAACATGGTTTGTGGCCAAATTACCTAGAGCTCCAATTTCTCAAAAGTCACCCTTAAAGTGAACGTCGTAAAGGTTATTTTAAATTTACAACGAGTTATATGTAAGATGAGGGCAAAGTTTATATATGTAAGCTTTTAGAAATGAGACCGTAACTGCTAAGGTCGGGCGATTGTTTGATATGCTATTACTTTCTGAATTAGAATTGTCTTTACGTTAGAAAACGATGATCGCTCATTTGAAAGTCATAACTTCGATTATAAACATAGAAGAAATAAAAAGTGAAATATCGAATCTATTATCTACGATTGTTATGATGTACGTGTTTTTTATAGGTATATATAAAAAATATCGGTGATCATTTTAGTGTTTTAGACGTTCATCAGAGTATACGCACGTGAAAAGTATTTTTGTTAATCGATAGAATCAGGTGTTACTTTGCGGAAACTCGTATTTAAACAAAATAAAATTTTTAAACACACAGTTACCCTTAACATAAGTTTCTCCTCGCAACCAAAGCCTCTTAAGGAGAACTAGACCGAACTCCTCGACTGTAGACGACTACTAGCTATTAGTCTCTATTTTGCAAAATAATAATTTTATTTCTGTTTAAGCATTTTTGTGTTTGTTTAAACTAATAATCGACCTCATGAGGCTAGTGGTACGCGTTTCGGACTTCCACATCGATACTCCAAGTTTGAACCCCGCTATATACCAATGAGTCATGTATTTAAGTATATTTTCTGAGTTTGAGGACAAGAAACCCGGGATTTGTGTCCGATATGACGACGGACTTGTCACCTCCCACGTTATGGGATGTAATCTCGTCGGCTAATCGTGGGTCCATATGTATTTTTGCCTACCCTATGAAGGATATGGTAGTGACGATATTTTTTTATAAAATAATTATCGCTTTTGTTAGTCAAATGACAAATTTAATCAAACAAATAAAATATGTTCCTGGACAAATTATACAAATTGTTCTAGCCCCCAAAATGATTGCACACTTTCGCCAACACAATGTGTTTTTCAATTCAAAGGTCACAGAAACCCCGAAGGCATCACTCGCCAAATATGAAATTAATTGACAGGTGCAATAATTATTTATAATTGGCACGCGATTGAGGCGAGATCTAATTCAATCATTACAAAACCCCTTTGAGATCCGCTTGAAATCTTTTATAACAATTAATTTGCTACTGTTTAATTATAATTAAGTTGATTGGTCGGTACAATTGGACAGTGTTTTTTGTCTCATTGTGGGTTAGCGACTTTCCAATCTTTAGTACGTTGGTCTTACGTCATATAAAGATTGTTAATGAACTATAAAAATTAAGAAACACCCAATACTTGTAACTAGTAGGTATTCCTACGGCTTTACTATAGGAATTCTAGGTTTATATGATACATAAGTATTTCAACGTAAGTATCAAATGTGTTTAAAGGCGTCAGAAGCATCCGTTGCGACGAACAAAAACTTTTTTATCTAGATATGTTAGCTTTCGAACATACACAGACAAAGACACCTCAAACTTATAACACCTCCTTTTTCTCAAGGGGGTTAAAAAATATCAAATGTAAAGGTTCCTATTTGGTAAGTGAACAAGCATATATTTCCTGATGGTATGTCACCTATCTTTTCTTAAGGAATAAAATAGTAGAATTACCATTTATTTATACGGAACTAGTTAAGTAAGTTATAAGAGCTGGTTAGTAGATTAAATAAAAAATGTATGTAAATAGTGCCACACCCACAACCCTGAAAGGGTAGGCCAAGATACATATGCACCCACGATTAGCCGACGATATGAGGTCCCATGATGTTACATGTGGCAAGTTCGTCGTCGTCGCTGACAGCTTATTATCTATTATTATAGAATTATATAAACTGGAACAAAGTCGCAAGCATAACAAATTATATTATAAGATTCGTTACTAACCAAACTATTAGGCCTTTTACAAAAATAAACTTAATAACTAACTTACTCTTCAGATTATTTGTTTATATTATCATATCCCTACATCAAACTTCGATTCAAAAAATGTAGTTAGAAGCAATGAGGTGTAACACAGCCACTTGTATTTGACGGTTGGTTTCGTAATAGTTCGAACCATTAGTAAAAACATTATTTAGTTATAATACAGTAGTTCATTAACTGGACAAAAAATTTATTACTGTTTGAACACTTAATGCTGTTTGTTTTAAAAGAGAAAATATTATTTTTACCTCAAATTGGCATGCGAAGCGCGTGTTAAGGCTTCCCACACAGTGTTTAATATAATAACAGATAACTGAATTTTAGAAGAGCGATATTTTCACATTTTTTATTTCGATTAACAAACATGCTTAAGTAGTTGCTGATACGGTGAGTGTGCTTTTGGCTGAGTGTTGCTAAGATATGGTTAAGTGAGAAAACCAATATATGATATAAATAAGGCGTTTCAAGAAGAATTAATGACATTGAAACTTTAGGCTATATAATTCAGAAATATGGTGTGTTCTCTCTCATATTCAGCGAGATCTGACCTTGTAAGAACGGTTATTTATTTATTATTTTATTTTATTAAAACTAATTGTTGAAACTTAAACATAATTAAATACATTAAAATATATTTAATTAAGGCCCGCAACTTTGGCCCATTAAGGCCCGCAATTTTGATTCGGTAAGAAATTTATAAAAAAATTTTAATGACTAATTTATTGCAAACCGAGTGATTTTTACAACTTTGCCGAATTTCAAATTTATACTTTTGTCAACGCATAAAGTTATTACATGTGAATAAAGCTATATCAATCTTATTTAGTAGTAACTTTTACGTTTCTATTTGCATATTATTTGGTATTTTTTTATTAATAGCGTAGCTCATTTAGTGGGATACAATGTTTACGCTCTATATGCGAGTTTTTCTAAGCTTTGTTTTGCTTAGATGTTTTGGTATCATCAGACAAAGAGGACTCTAGTGGATGTGTCAGAATTTGGAGCGACTACCGTATGACAATTCGACCAAGCGTGAAATGTGTAGTATTTGATTTTATGGTCTAAATAACATGCGTTGTAACGGTAACATATTGTCTTGGGAATGTGACTAAGTAACATGGTAATACATAGACGATTGGTCTATGAATAATTTGGTGGTCAATGGCCGCCAAGTATACAATGTATGAAGAATACAATTTTTTGGCTTAAATATATTATAATGGTAGCCATTAAAATGGTGGATCTTTTAATAGCAAAGGATGAACGTCGATTACAAACAATAACTGTCCCGGCGAGCTTTGAACTGCCCGCATTTAGTCGTATGTAATATTAATATTGACCGTATATTCTATACTGAAAATGTGTTTAAAAATTTCATGAAATGAAACGGAATGCATCGGGATTGATAGTATTCTATGACCATCTACTGGTACTCAGTTACCTCTCTTACAATTTATAACCAAATTGGTTTAGCCTTTTTTGGGTTATAAATACTTGAACTATGAAATTTTCTTTCACTGAGGCAATTTTCTTACGATCGGTTATCTTAGTCTACGTGTACTAGTCTACCGGTGAACCTACCTTTTAGGGCGTAGTATAATAATGACGAGAAAAGGCGCCAAAGCGGCAGAAAAAGGTAATTTCGTAGTGACTATTCCGCCTAGCTGCTACAAAACAATATTTAGCCTAGAATTTTATAGCATTAGTTAATACATAAAAATCTTCACGCCCGGTACCTTGCGTAGTATCCAGTGAGTGTTGAGTAACAATTACCACCATTCCTACATATTTGCTAAGATTCCTCTACATTAATTCCTCTCTTCATACAAAGATGTCGGTTTCGGAGACTCTTGACTATGTAGTAATAAATATTAGCAGTATTTCGATATAAACTTTTTTTAAAGACAATAATAACTGTTTATTAAAAATCAAATTACAATTGCAAAATTGGTTTTATTAAAACAATTGTAATCATAAATCCATAATCATGACGTATTTTTAGTATTGACGTTAACTTTAGTAAGTAGATTATATTTAACATTATTATTAATGTTGTTGTCAAGTAGATTGTGATAATACCTTAATAAAAGTAGGAGATTTTAATTAATGTATATAAATATATTACAAGTACCGACTTTCGCTTATTTATAATTTGGGCAATAAATTTATAATTGGCAAGTAAGTACGGTTTTAAGATATTTTAAATTGTTTAATTCTAAATATTTCTTACCATAAATAAATTAAAATGTTACATAAATAAGAATATACATGAGATAATGGAAAGTATCAAATCTCCTTTCTAAGATGAGCTAGAAAATGACTCCGAATGGCCCAACCTTTCCATAAATAATTAAATTTCCGCATATGAAATAATAAAACAATTAAATTCAATAATTATTGAATTCATTAGTTAATTAAGTCTCAGTGTTAATTAACCAATGGTGTTCGTTAATTACGAGGATATTTGAAGCGAATTTCAATCGAGAAATTAAAAGATATGCGAGACTAATTTTAATGGTCGCGGTTCTTTATAAAATAAAGACCCTAGTTTCATTAATGAATTTATTAGTAATAATAAATATTAATTGTCAATAAATAATAATCGAAAGTACTGAAATTAAATTAATTATTAATTTATATAATCCACCTAAATACTTTCCTACTTACCGACTTTTAACTATTAAGTTTTTTTATTCATCACATAAAAATATGGTGACCTTACCTAACAGCTTCTTTAAGTTTTTTGTCACTAACACCGTGGACATGACAAGATGATATATAAGAATGACTACTCAGATGATTTCATATTGGAGAGTGTTTTGTAACTTATGATAATGCTTTTAATATTTATGCATCAGATTCAGTTCTATTTATGAACATACATCAGATTTTAAACACTTATAGCTTTTCCTACTATACTAGGTACTTGGCGTGAAGGTAGGTAAAGTATTCATAAACACATATAACACAATATGCATTATTATTTTTGATTTTGACATGTATGTAGTACATAAATAGCTTGTATTCCATTAATTTTAAATGATAAACTCAAAATATAATCATGACAGTGAGCAAACAACCTTTTTGTGACATCCATCCGGCCGATCAATGTCAGTCCTCGCTTATTATTCATACATTTTCAAATCAGCACCGCCCTCACTAACTGACAGCCAAAAACGTATAAAAAGTAAACAAAATTAAATAAACCCGAATACAGTTTTTAATTTTGTAACAAGGATCCAAAATTCAACTTACATTGATTTTGTATTATTATTGTACAATCGTCAGCAGAATACTTAAAAATAAATAATTATAATTAAATAATAATAATAATGTTGAATTATTCAATAGTCATCCATCTCTTTTTGGTAGCAGTAATATTAAAATATAAGTTAGTAAACACATTGATTTTATATGTGTTTCCCGGCTTTGAGTTTAATGTGAGCAGAAAATGAGTTTATCTTTTAAATGTCTATTTTGTATTTTTGTTTTAGTGCACAATAAATAAATAGTTATTTTGTTTTATATAATGTTCTTTTTTATAAACGTCCAGATTTTTTTAAAATAACATAGACTTCTGTGTATATCATCAAGTCATCAAGCTATTATTCTCGTTATAGCTATCAGAATCATGTTAAATAGATTCTAAGTACCCAATAATATTTAACGGCCATATTAAAATGAGTAACACAACAAGTAAATAATTTGTACGAATTACTTAGACATATTATAAAGCTCTTAATACAATTTTTATTTTTATTATTTTGTATAATTATGTACCTACTACTTTGGGATGTGGTCGTGAGGGTTTTTATTTAATTTTACTTTTTCATTCGACATTTAATATGTGAAGTTTGTTATTATAACTAAGAGTTGTTATTGTCCTAAAAATGGAACACCTCATAGCAGTTTTGTAGACGATTGTACCCATATATTACACTTGTAATACGGTATGTAATTACATTTTGATAGCCCTCTGTCTTAAGACGCGGTAATTTTCAGCTGTCAGCACTTTCCCTCGTACCTTCGTAGCCCACTATGGATATTAATTTGAATAAGACCTTTTCTTTTTACACTCAGTATGGGTTGATGATAAGATTGATTGGTGTGAAGTATAGAGAAATGTCAATTTAGATTAATATTGTTGATTTATAACAGATAATAAAGAGAAATTGGATACTCGTATCTTTAAGCAAATGTGAGTAGTTACGAAAAATATTATTAAAAATAATATTAAAAAATATTTAAGTTAATATTATTATGTCATATGACACCAAAAGAACAGACGGCTGTCCTAATTTAAAGACGGTGATCACTAGCAGGTCTTGTAGGAAATGACCCCTAAAATCTATGGTTGCCGCTTACCAACAGAGCTAGCAGGCAAAAAGGTAGATTCTCTTTTTTAAGGGACCTAGACTAACCCGAGCAAAATGCTAAATAACTCTGAAGATAAAAGAAACTATAAAATAGATTAAAAATGAATTAATTAATAGAGCTTGGTTTAATATGAGCTACTGCCAGAAATTATTTATAAAAATCGTAACTTATTAAATGTAAAATCTAAGTGGCCTAATAGTGCGTGCATCGGTGGTACGCGTTTTGTACTTACTTTCCGGTTCAAACCATCCACAAGTGAGTTTTTCTAATTTAAGTATATTCTCTAATTTCTTTTATGGTGAAGGAAAACATCGTGAGGAAACCCGGGATATGTGTCCGATATGACGGAGGACTTGCCACCTGTCACGTCAAGAGACCTAATATCATCGGCTAATCGTGGGTGTATTTTTATATATATATATATTTTTTCGCCCATATGGGCGTTTATTTTATAATAAAACATTATAGTGAAAGTGACAGACTAAGCCCCTAGGGCTAGAGATTTGAAAATTCACATAAATATTCCTTTTGTAGGGATTTTTTTAAATTCAACCACAAAGGGGCGAGAAATGTATACAAGTAAATAAAATTGAAGTGTCTGTATGTGATATTTAAATAACTGCTGTTTACCAAATAGACACATAAATGTTAACAAGTTTCATATTCAAAAATAATATGTTTTTGATTTTTTTCTGTCTATCTGTTTGTAATCTCTGAAACGGCTGTACCGATTTTGATGGGACTTTCACTGGCTCATATCTGATGTAATAAGTAAAACCTAAGCTTCTTTTATTTTAGAAATGTACAAAATTAATTAAATAAAAACGCGGACAAAGTCACTTCACAGCTAGTAGAAAAAAAGTCCGTTGAATTAAGTTAATACTAGGACTAAATAGCTTCAATATGTTTTTATTTACATTAGAAAAAATATCAGGAAGTCTAATGTTATGTTTACTAAGAGTAACAAAAACCATAATAATCGAATCTAGTTCGATGAAGCAGTAACATTTAGTTTTACGAATAGAACATTATACTGATCACTATAACTGTCAGAAAACTTAAAAAAAAATCGCTACTTGACGTCTTCATACTAAAAGCTTATTCAATTATAGATAGCGATCATTAATTTGCAGTTAATTTGCGAAATTACTGCGCCTGCGCAGCCCGGGTTCTCGAAAGAAAGACTCATTAAAGTTTGACAGTTTTGAGGAACAATTTTAACAACTTCAATGCTGAAATTGGTTTAATTGCCCAACTATTATAGATTTTGATTAAAGGTCCAGTTTTGTGGCACCATAAAAATATACCGTTTAAAGTAAATTTATAATTTAGCGCAGTGAATCATCTGACGTCCCGCACTCGGATATTTTATGACATGTTTATGGAAATCACTTTTTAAACGACGACTCCTAACATAGACGATAATATTATAAATCTATGGGCTATACTTGGCATATTTCAATTCATCAGTATTAGGAAATCATCAAGAAATTTTACATTGAAAATATATTATCTATAATATTTTTCTGAACATATTACACAAATCGATCTAATCCCGTAGTAAGCAAATTAAATGCTTGTGTAATGGTTGCTAGTTAAATATATACCAAAATAAATTTAACAAATATCTAGACTCGAAAATATATACATCTATATTCATCGCAGAAATTCATGTCCATGTCGGAAATTGAACCCTAGATTCACGGTTGGTTGGTGGAGTTAGGCGTGTACGATAATCCCTCGACTAACGAGACGGTATGGTTCGGTATTCTATGTAAAAACATTATAAAAAATTTAAAAAAAGTTAATGGAGATTCATATGCATGCCATTGTTTATTTGTTTTGTGACATAAAAAATACTTTAAAAAATATAGAAATTTGTATTCAAAACTGAAATTTTAGCTCAAATCATCTTGGTAATCTTTAAAAATCATAAAAAGAAGATAAAATACAGGAAAAAACACCTCAAAAAAACAAAAACAAGCATTTCAAAAAAAGAAAAGAAAACAAGCACATACAAAAAACTTTGTTCTCTTCAAAACTTAAAACAAAGGGAAATAATTATTTAATTATTACTAATTTCGTATTTAATATAATATGTTGAGATTAACTAGCATTCCGGCCGCGTGAATTATTTTAATAACATAGATAACTTTTAAAGAGCTGATTTTTTCCGACTAGCAATACCTACTTATTACGTAAAAACGTACCCTCTTTTAATGTCGATTAAAAGTTTAATCAGAATAAAAGATTGTTAGAAATATTATTATCGGGATACAACCGTCTCGTTTGACGGCACAACTTCAACTGGTCAGTGTGATCTTGACTGTCTAATGTGAGGCATTTGATTGGTTAACAACAAAAATCAAACAACGCGAACATATTGTAACTTCATGCAACGATCGTACTATAATTGTGAAAAGTGATAATATTTTTTCTCATACTATTGGAAAATTATATTCATAATGGACTTTTGGCGTCTGTTGAGTGCACCATAGTGGGTATCCGCCGTATGAGACCCTCCGGTTCTATTCCCAGGCAGCATCTTGTTCTTATGAGTTTTTTTCAATTTATATAAAAACAACGTTGCCCTATATTTTTTATTAAAAAAAACTAATAGATCTAACCCCAAAGTAAGCAAATTGAGATGCTTGTACTATGGATGCTAGTCAACGATACTAATACATAGAAATACTTTAATGCATACCAAAATACATTTAATAAACACCCAGACTAAGAAATATGTATATGTATACTCGTATGTTCATCACACAAATGCTTGTCTCCGTCGGTAATTGAACCCGAAACTCGCAGTTAGTCGATGCGTTTAGTACGTTAGCCATTCGACCAACAAAGATTAGTATTTGACAGGATGTGCCCTAAAATATTTAAATAAACTCCCACATTTCACTATCATGATGATATAATCTATGAAACTAAATAAAAAAGCTAAAAATATGTAAAATATTTTTTTTATAACCGAAAACTCCGCCGCATGCTCAGTAGTCCGGTGCACGCCGCTGTAATATTGTCGGCTAATCACATGTTCGTACGGTCATCTGCCTACTCTTTGACAATATTTGCTTTTCGTTTTGCCTTTTGGAAGTAATAGTACGTACTTACCAGAAAAAACTTATTGCTAGAAGCAATTGCATCAAACATTAATCAATCAGAAGTGGACTTGACGAATATCGGGCCACTACCATAGAATAAATAACTGCAGACCCGTAAATGGGTAACAACTTTAACCAAGTAATTAATGCTAATTGCAGCTATGTACTTGAATAGATCTAGTTTAGGCTTAAGGAGGAAAAAAGTGCCGCACTGTTATAAAAACAAGAATGAAGTTCTTGTTTTTATATATTGCACTCTATAAAATATAAAACACATTATTTATATATCAAAAGTGATTATTGCAGCAAGCAAGCAACAAGCAAAACCCTTAAAACTAAAAAAAATCATATATGTCTTTTTCTTATGACATAGAAAGGAATATATTTGGAAAATTATTCCATCAAAGGGGAAAAGTAATAATAATAAGTAGTATTAGCTAAATAAATTCAAAGAGCTGATGATCCTGGTCTCAAACTGATCTCACTATTAGCGTCCCTGGTATTGCGACATTTCCTCTAACAAAGTATTATATTTACTTAAGTTTTCCAAATGTATCAGTCATAGAATTTTCCCGTCGAAATATCTTATACATTTCAAATGTTTTATTTTTCTCAATTTTAATATGTATAGCACTGTCTAGATAAATTTAAATATATGACCTTCATAATGAAATAAAATTCAATAAAAGTAGTTTGGAAACAGCCTCCTAATACGCAATCAAAAATATCTCTGAATATGTTATATTTACACTCGAACGTCAGGTATTTGCAAAATATTTTAAAAGATTTGCCATTTAAATAAATTATAATTTATGTGAACTGGCGGATGGCGTTCATCTCGACATATAAGTAATATTGATGGTCATTGATCAGTTAACTATAACCTTATCCATTATAATCGACATAAAGTCTATATAAAGGGTGTTGATATAATTTAAACGCAGTAGAACGGCTTTAAATTACTTTTATTTCAGTGTTTTATATTAAAAAACAAAAATAATAATTAAAAAAATACACCTTCCATCACCTCGTCGGATTTATGTGTTCGAATAATTAATTTAAGTAAGATCTAAATAGAAGACGTTTATTAATATGAGCCAAATAAATAAATATCGTTACACCAATATCCCCGAAACGATAGGCAGAGGGACACATGCACCCATGATTAGCCGACGGCAATAGGTTAAGTTAGATAACGTTAGGTTTTTCAGATAAACTGAAAAAACTTGCTGCTTGTTGAGAATCGAACCCAGGACCTCGTGTATCAAAATACCGACTCCGCTCGATCCCAGCAGAAATATTAAGTTGACCTGAATTCATTTTTACAACACCCTTTGTACAGATTATCAAATGCCATTATTTATTTAAAAAAGGATAAAACTAATAAATCTCTATCGCATTAGACTAATTTGTAAGGATTACGTATTTAACGAAATAGTCGTTATATATGTCAAGCTATAAATTTTAATTATAACCGAATCTTTATTTGTGACTTAACTAAATATATAAGTCTATATCACTTAACTAAAGTTAACTAACTTGAGATCATTTAAATATATATTTTTTAATTTTATATGTAAAAAAAAGAATATAATCGCTGTATTACGTTTTTGTACGCCATGATTTTGATAAATACATGGTGTATATCTGCAAAAAATCATTAAAAACCTCGGTGACCTAGAGGTAGTATAAGTTCAAACCCCGCCAAGTACCAATGACTTTTTCTAACTCATGTACAGTTTCAAGTGCTCTTACGGTGAAAAAAAACATCGTGAGGAAATCCGGATTCATGTAAGTGAATTCGACCTATTCTAGGTTTGGGTCTAGTTTCCATTCGCGTTGCAGGGGTCAGATGGCAGTCACTTTGCTGGCGCCCTTGTCAACCCCCTAGATTAGGTAGCCGACCCAAATATCATCTAGTATGAGATGTGATAAGTCTTAGTAGAAGAAGATCTGTAACAAATCGTTCGCTGTTATTGTTTTGGTTTGAAAGAATAGTCAATTTACATACCTAATTTTTTGCATTCGATTAAAATATTTACCTGTTCATAAAACTATTTTTCATAAAACTTTCAGCTTTTAAAATTCATAATATAATATTATAAAAATTAAAACCGTAGGAGCGTTGAAGTCTTTTATATCGTTCGTCTAGAATGATGTTTGGAATGCAAAAGTGCACCCATATTATGTGTATGTATGTCCCATTACTATGGTAAAACCGTTGAGTTTTAACGAAATAATAGATTAAATCTTTGATAAGGATAATATAGACTAACACTAATCCTGGTTTCCCATTGGGAAGTTTGATAAATCTAATAAACAGGCGATGACGTGTGTAATCGTTAGCTGACATTTGTAAAAAGTTGTTTTTAATTAGACAATTTTTAACCGCCTTTAATTCTGTTATCTGTTTCTGTCAATCTAATTGTGAATCATAGGAATATTTCTGTACAAAAGACGGCAATTCCCCTGCTTTAATTTCATTTTATAACAATAAGTAAAAACTGCCGTTTAAAAAGTATTTTTTGGTCAATATGATCAAAATTCTCATAACTAAAGGAAAAAAAATTTCAACAAATAAAAATATATTCATCGAATAATATTGTAATATTGATGAACAGTATGTAAATAAAAAAAAATAATGAAAATCAATGTCGGAATCCTATTAAGTACATTGTAATTAGTAAACTAAGTTTGGAAAGCAGTTTGTGTATAAAATTACAGTACTACTAATCCTTTAAGTTTGCGTCATCAACGGACACCTGTATATGGGCTTAGGAAAATATTTGTGTATGTTTAGAAAATAACATTATTAGTAAAGAAAGTTAGTGGTTTTTCGTTTATGTTTGTTTAGTTAATGTATCTTTTGTATTTAACTGGTACTAGTTACTGTGTGCTTTATTTACAAGCTTAGAAAATCTGTATAATTTCTTGAATATGGTAAAAAAGAGTTTTCACTGTACTTATAAAAATTGCATGTATTTTTTTTGTTCCAATTTTACTGGAGGTTAAAATGTAGTGCAACACTTCAACCAGATGTTTTTTCTTTCACTTACAAATCACACCATAACGTCAGTACGCCATGGTCGTTTTCTATGTTGGATGGCGTTTAGTAACTTGCACAAGTGAAATAAAGATGGACCAGTAACATCTGAGTCGTCCGTTGGTATCCTGCACCTGGTTTTTTGCTAAACATGAATACTATAAAGAGGACAATTTTGAAAAGTACTGGATTGATTCTAAAAAGTATTTTAATATTAGAATACTACGTTATCTTTGGGCGATATAACATATTTTTAAAACTTTTGCGGAATACATGTACCGAAGCCGGAAGTTAATGATGACTTGTTTGTTTATTTTTTAATACCATCATCTGTAATATAGTAGTTAAAGCGTCGGACTTCTGTTCCGATTGTCCAGGTTCTCACCTCACCATGTACCAATGAGATTTTCTAACTTAAATACATTTTCTGAGTGCTCTTACGGTATAGGAAAACATCCTAAATGTTACGATACCGTAAAGGACAACATTAGGAGTTACAGAGTTTAGATAGCCTTTGCTATGTAAAAACTGGCGTCATTGTCAAATCTAGATTAAGTAGCCGACCTCGATATCATTTGATATAGGAACAAACTTGAGCTTGGACTGCCAAAATGGAAGTTTAAATTGCATATCACTGGACTACCGAGACTCGAAGTGTTTAAAAATTAAATGAATGTTTCATGAGTGTTGGGTTAAATGTTAAATGCCTTTGAATAGTGTGTGTCGAACGTGAGACAATTTCACCGAGCCCACTTGATGGCGATAGTAAATCTGGTAGATGTATGCAAATTTGAATTGCTTTGCCCATCTTTAGACACATGCCTTTTAGGACGAGTGTCCCTTTTATTTCAAATGTCTTGGACTTGTAAATCAGTTGTGAGAATTAGTTTGAGAATAAGCTCTCGGAGTTTTGTTGTGTAATAATTGGAATTAGCTGGTGCCCGCAGGTACACCCGAATATTGATGATATTAATGTATTAACCTCTGATCTACCCCCTCGGGGTTTAAATTTGGAAAAGTCGTTTATAATAAAAAATACGTGTGCGTACATTTAAACTCGATTAAATGTGTTTCAATATGACTTATTTTTTAAATAATGAGAATTTATTTGCCTTTTTTGTATGTTTGTTTGTCATTACATCAATAATATTGGTGACCCTTCCATACAAAATCCTAAAATTATAATAACAGAATCATTGGCAGATAATAAAAAGAGGAGAAGTATCATTCCTGACTCGTCACAGTGCTAGTAACTAGTAACTCTCCTTCAATCGGGAAAGTTTTTGATTGGTTATATTTGGAATGTAAATGGAATTTTAGGTCTTACTTTAGGTCTGAATCAGACAATGATAAGAGTTCAGATAAAGTTAACGGAAAACTTAAGAATGTACAACTTATTGTTACTCAACCAATGTGCTAAAAATGTATTTTTAAAAAAGCTCCGAAGTAAATCTGGTTATTTTCCAATATTTCAAAACCCTTTGTCTCCGAAAATAAATTATCAAATTTTACGAGGATCAATTCTCGTTGTCAGGGACATGTTAATAAATCGTAGCAATTTTATCGCGGCGGCCATCTTGAATGAAATAATAAATGATATATCAAAGTCTTCGAACTGGGTTTCAGTTATCAGATCAGCTCAAAGGGGTGGTGGGATTAATTAAGTAATGTTGGATGACATTTCACATTGGTCAATGATTTTATCATTCAGACTTGTTTCATTATTTTATGTATCGATTTTGATTGTTCAGTGACAAGCTTTAGAGATAACATTCGCAAAGCTAATAAAGATAAAAGAATCATTCTATACACAAAAAATATCCTGAGTTTCATATTAACGTAATTGTTAGGGAGAGGAAAATATACACCTATACAACGTGACAAGTTAAAAAAGTTTTTATTAAATAATTAATTCTAAGTGAAATATTGGCTGTTTATTTTTTTGTTATAAAACTTATAATTAAAACTTCGTGTTATATTTCAAATTGAGTTAGGTTGACTGACAAATGCCATGTAGCATTAAGTCCATCTTTGTACATTTTTTGTGAATACTTTTTAAATAAATAAATAATTATTGTATGATGACAAAACTAAAGCTCGTTACAGATATATTCAGAATTAGTAAGTTTTTTAATAGCATACGCTCTTTTGAATAAAATTTAAAATAAATTGTAAAAATGTCTTTATAACACATCAGATGTATTTGTTTCGTAAGCTTATTCGAAATATCAATACATTTATAAACTTATATCAATCCAACTTTAATAATTAATACTTATTGTAGAAACATTATGTTTTTTGTGCTGGACCAATTTTAAAGGAAATAGTGTCGGCTGTTTGGACAAATGCGCGAAGTACTTAAAAAAAGAAAGGAATTAAAAAAATTTAAAAACGTGTGGACTTTGACAGTGATTATAAAAATATGGAAATGTATATAAGATTATATTAAACAATTGTATTTAGCACCCGTATAAACATTAATAGTTTTAAATTATATATTAAGATACATAAAAATGTTTGATAAGAAATGGTAGATACAAAATCATCAATTATCAACTCCGAACTGTCGTAACCGGTCGTGTGCTTTCGCACCTGTCTTATTATTTACAATTCGTCTTGTATACAAAATAAATTAAACCAAATTAAGACATATAGTTTCACTAGTATTTGCTTGAAACTAAAATTTTTGTAGAAATTATAATTACTTTATTGCGTTAAGAATGCAGTGTTTTAAATCACTCATAATTGGAAAGTCAAGTTCACAGTGACCAGTTGAAGTCATCCTTTCAAACGAAACTTTTTAATCCTAACAATAATAATACCACTTACCTGATAAGAAATTTTTGAAGAAAGACACCATAAATATGTCAAGGGTTAGGATATTAGTCCAGGCCACATATGTAAGTCTTGGCTACCATTCCTCAAGGTAAACACTACTACGCTAAGCGCTGACTTCATGAATAACTGTCCACATGTAATTGAAAAGTTTTGTAGAAAACATGTCATTTGCTACTGTAAATTAGAAAATACCTATACATATAATAATTAGTGCCTCATTGGTAAAGAGATTACCTAACCAATAAAATGCCCGGGCCTATACAGCCTTTTTTTTATGGTACTGGAAGGCAAACCAGCAGACTGATTTCCAAGTGTAAGAAATATACGTCGCCTATAGACACCAAAGGTGGAAATGGTGCGTTGCCAACCTGAGGCTGGGATGGTAAGCCT
>DVZL01000189.1:0-27042 GCA_018236625.1 Lasaia peninsularis
AGCTGGTATCATTATTTGTAAACTTGACAGATAGATGTGTCAATTTAGTCTCTGAGATGAAAAAATAGACTTTAGTTTATAATTGATCTTGGTTATTGTGATAATTTTATTTATACACTACATAATGTTTTAAAATTGTGAGATTATTAAAGTTTTATGTTGATCAGCAATCAATTATTTATTTTCAAATTTAGTGGTTAATTTTTCGAAGCCACAACAAGGCACAATAATTGATTTGGTCAAGTTTAAAGACTCAAATCTGAGTTCACTCATAAAATCTAACAATTGTTTTATAGCAATTAAGTAAATTTAATTTCTATAAGCAAATTTTATGTTGTGGTTGAAAACTTAGGATAAAATCTAAAATGTTATGATTAAAAGAATCTGAATTAATGTAATGAAACAAATTTAAAATATTACATAAATATTTTTTTAGGAAACCGTTGGCTTGTATCCATTTGGTCAGCCACACCACATAAGCAGCCACCACTTGATTTAACTGAATTGGAAAGTCAATATCAACAAGTACATTACGTACACCCATACCGTGGTGAAGAGTACCAAGAAGTGCACGGACACGGATCTGAAGTGCCTCCATCAATTTCCCAGCTGCCCCTCACGGCTTCACAAGAATACCTCGAGTTACATAAAAGAGAGAGTGATATATAATGGCTTTTCTTATGATATATCCAGCAATAGCTATCCTTTCATTGTTTGTCTTAATGGTTATTATACTGATATTAAAGTTTGGAGCAAAATGGTGCAAGTTGAGGCACTCTACGTTTGCTGACCAGGAATATTGGAATGAGGATGAAGCTTATGAGCAGAAAGTGTCTTATGCTTGATCTCGTTAAGTTTCTGTCCATTCACATATGCAAAGCCAGATATTTTGTTTGTTTAATCAATTTCTATTTAAAGAATAATGCCAATTCTCATTGACTTATGCTTGTCTCATCTTGTGACACAAAACATAAGATATAATCACAAATGTGGCAGTTTTCATTTTAATTATTTTTTTAGCCTAGTGAAAAAAATATTGATTGTAAGTGTAAATGGGCAGTTACCCCAATTGAATCCGTCCATTTTAATTTTTTACCCATAATTTAAGATAGATTGTAAGTATAGTATAGTAAGATTATTAAGCACAAAATTTACAATCACGAATCAAAAAATTATTCAAATAACATCATATTTTTATTTTTTTTAAATATCACTACAATAATAATTATTGTAGGATTTTATTAATTTTTAAAATGTGGAAATAAACTTTTATATGAAGTAAACAAAAAATTGTGTATTTTTATTTATCATATTACTCACAATAAAATATAAATTTATCAAACTTTAGGCGAATTCATTAAATGTTTTAAATAAAATATGTATTATTGCAGCCAAGCAGTCAGCATTATTGCTACCTTAGTAGCGAAACTTTCTAATTTTAATTGTTTAAAAATTGTGTTATGCTATTACTTGTTTAGTTCTGTTTTGCTTTAACAGCAACAGCGATTGAATTATTGAACTCTTACACATAATTAGTTGATCAACTTATAAGTAAATTTAAACTAAAGTTTTAAGCAACAAAATGAATGTAAATTTTCAATGTAGTAATTTAGGAGTAAGTTCCATTTAATAGTATCCGAAAGTGAATTTGTAAAATTATTTGACTTCATATGCTTAATAGTTTCAAATCAGATATGCACAGTGAAAAATTCACTAACAATTTAATGAAAAATAATATTACATCACAAATATTATTATTCATCTATAATTGATACTAATTACCGATGAATCTCTACAAATAAAATTGGAGTACTGTATGTAATATTAAAATAACCGCTTTTTGCTAAGTGCATATGTATATTAATGTTTGTTTGTGCCCGCTAATCTCTGAAACAGCTGGACCGATTTTAACGGGACTTTCACTGGCACACATCTAATTTAATAAGAAATGGCTTAGCTACTTTTATTATGGAAATGTACAAAAAAAATAATTAAATAAAATCGCGGACGAAGTCTCGGGCACAGCTAGTAATAGATAATAATCTTATTGCGAATTTTGCATTTGTTTTTTGAACCAAATATATTATAGCCTATATATGTAACGCGAACTAGTTTTAGAAATATTCTTATTCCAATGTATACTAGTTTTTTATGTGATTTTAAAAGTATTTTTCCAAAGCTAACAAGCAGACAAATTTCCCGATTGAAAAGCGAAAAAATACCAAATATGTTAACAATGCCTTTAAAACCACAAGCTGGAATATTAAGCATCCTGCGAACTTAATTTATTCTACTTCATAACTGTCATAATTTGGCAACACAACAATGGCGAAGACTACTTACTAAAATGTAATCATTTTAAGGGATTGAAAGACAGATGCTTGATGATACGAAATACACATCCCCTATAGGTGCTGAAGGTGTAAATGTTTCATTGGCTACCTGAGGCTGGGACATTAAGGGTGCTACGTACGTTTACCGACTACTACTCTAAACAGGAACACGAAGACAACGAGTAATGACGTAATGACGGTGGTAGTAATGGCCGCGGTGCTAATGACTGATCGACGTTCGTCTTTTACGAGGCGCTTGATAGGAAAAATTGGATTATATTTTTCAAAAAAGGCCAGGAGGAAAACTGCATGGCAAACAATTTTTGTGCATCGCAACTTCTTTATTTTTGAATTTGTGGTTGCGACGCCTAGATTATTAGGTCTCACTTGGAAATTAGATAATCGATGAGGACAAAAAGTAGCCAATGTCTCATTTCAACTACTCCTGTGCTATTTTTTTATAACTGGTATCGACATTGAGGCCTGATTGAAAAAGAAACTTCACAAACTTTGCATATCTGATATTAATAGTGAATGAATATACATAGGTTTATAAGCAATGCATATCCCTATTATTCTCCAAAGTTACGATCAAAGAATAAACCTCTAGAAGAGACTCTTCACCAGAATAATATAATACCATGGTCAACATTTACATATATATGGATGGACCAAGTATGCAACACATATAAAACATGATAACGTCTTAGGTATATGTATTGTTTTTGTTGCTATTTCAGAAAATACTGAACGATTTGCACATAATATATGGAACCGCCCTTGAAGTGCGATCTATCGTCCAGAACTAGAATCAACAAAACCATTTGAGATATAGACGAATTAAGAATTTATCTTCTCTTTGTCCTAGCCTTAAACTGTTTCCAGAACAGATGATATTGGAGTCCGCTTCCTAATCTAGGGTATTTGACTAAGGCGTAAATTTTTACACGGAGCGACTGCCACCTGGGGTGTTAGAATGTGCACCTAAAAAAACCTAGAGTAATTTTTTTGAGTTTGACATTTCAAATCGTGCAAAACGACACGATCGCGTCGAGACAATAATGCACATTCTAACACCGCTGGCCTCTGTAACCCAGAAGGGAAATCATCTCTAAATGTGTTGCTAAACCCAAATCTCAAGAACAGCTGAACCGATTTGGCCGACTTCTTTTTTTTGTTTGCCGGGTCAGTTAGTATTTTTTATAGGATAAAGAAGCAAACATGCACACGAGTCTCCTAATAAAAGATGTAGGTGCGTCGCTGTCCTGCGGCCGAGCTGTTAGGCCTGATGTGCACAAGTCTAGTATAAAACAAAACTACCATTTAGAATAAAATTCTTTTTATTTTGACTTAATAGTTAATATGAAACATGACGTAGAATAAAAATAGTTTTATTTCGATCCATATAACTTGGATAACACGAACACCCAACAAACTCAGAGCAAAATTAAACTGTTTGTTTTAAGAATTAAAAAATAGCACTTAAATCCTACCACGACTATTATAGACAGAAAAACATTAATTTTTCTCATTAACACATTTATATGCAAGCACAGGATTTCTTTTAAATCGTAATAAATTGATTCACGAAATAAATTCAACTTCGCGTCAAGCGTAGCCACATTTTATAGCAATATAATAATTTGATACAAACAAATAATAAGTTAATTCAGTTTATTTTGTTCACTAGCATTGGAAGCTCGAGCTTAAATGACAATGATGACAATATTACATTTTTAAGCTAAATTACAAGCACAATTTGTTATTCATTCAATCGAGTATTTATAAAAGAAACATATGTAGTCAATTTATTTAATTTCATCTGCAATCCAGAGGGCCAACATTTTGAAAATTATTATTACAAAACATGGGACTCTATTAGTTACTTTCCTCCAAGTTCGCGACCAGTACATGTATAGTGGTAGGTAAGGCACTTACTTAATTTAGTTTCTTATTTAACAAACGGATAACAGTCCGACATAATATTAATTACATTCTTTAACTAGGCCCACGGCATTACTCATGTGGCACTTGAATGGTTACCATTTATCGTTTCATTGAAGTTATCTTCCCAGTTGACCAATGTCGATAAAACATATCTCAGATTTAAGTGGAACCCTATCTGTTAAATAATGAAAACTTCTAAAACTTGTTCATTATTTTTCTGCCGCGCGAACAGTCAAGAATTCCAAAAAAAATATTTGAGATCGATATCTTGGAATTATTTTTAGCTTCAATGTACGGACACATCTTAGTATGGCAAGACCATCCAAAGTTTTAATCAAAAGATTGCATTTTGCTTAAACTTCTTTGTAATTTTCATCATCATTAACCTAAATCTCACTCTAACATTTCTTTTTTATTAAATATATCTTTATCCTGTTCTTAAATTATTAATCCATTAAATACTTATGTTTTAAATTGATAAATTATCATAACTCACTTCTATAATACTTTATCCCCAAACAAGGGCCACCAGTTCGCGAACTTGAAGTTGTATTGGAATACCACGAAATAGAGTCCACAAATAAATTAAAACTGTACCAAAACGTTCTAAATCATTTACTTATTAAATATTTAAATTCACAAAAGCTTTGTAACTGATAGCATTTAAATGTCAAAGTAGAGCCCATTTATGGTACTGCCCTTTCACAAATGCAAGATTGAAATTTCTAGCTTTTTTTTGTTTTTCTACTCTTCTATAAAATATGTCAAGATAGATAAAAAATATGACATTTACTTGGCTCTGTGTCATTTACCACGAAGTAAATAATGAGCCTAAAGTACTATTTGGAGATTATTCATCTAACAAAGACTTGCTCCGAATTCGTAGTATTGCTAACTCATTCTAGACTGGGCAACGTATTTTTCTTGTGGTCAAGTCTTTATTAGAAGTGCAATCTACAGATAGTAAATTTGGCTTCACGATATATACTCATACGCAATATCTCGCATTTGTGAACTTGCGGTTAGTAGTCTTATTTGAAAACCATCAACACTGACTACCAATGACGCTTTAGAAATGCTAGCGTACGTAAATTATGAGCAGCAGGTGCGGGTTTGTTCACTCAGGTATCAAATTAAGTGCTATTTCTTGTATAGAATGGCTTAAGTCTTATAAAATATATAAATCTAAGGCTAAATCTGACATAATACGACTACTTTACGATACTGGGCTTAATAGATCCCCTTGTTTGCATATTTAGATCTTTAATATTGCTCATTTAGAATTAGTTTCTTTTTAATTACTTAACATTCTAAAATAAATAATATAGGTGCACCACTGATCGCCTAAAACCTTTCGTCCCTTTTTTTACTATTAATATTTTCGTAGTATTAAAGTTTTCTATTAATATTTTATTCCAAAATTATAATTTTAAAATGCCCTAAATCTGTTTAAATGTTTATTTTTTGGAGTATTTTGCCATTACTAAAACCAAATTGATCATCAAATCGGTTTTTTAGAATATTTCACAAACACTTGCTCCCATACTTAATTGCATGTAAGCAAACAACAGAAATTAATATAAATAACGTGAATAGAATTTAAGATATATTTACGCGTTATATTTTCCAGTATTTTATGTAAACATTGATGATTACATTATTCGTTATTCACCTTGGCCATTAAAAAAATAAAAAAGGGAGTTACATCTGGTCTAACAAAAAAAGACATAAATAAGTTGAATTGATCACCGTTTTTTCGTTGGTTGAAAATCCTGCCATAACAAAATTTAGCGAAATGGCTTAAAAAGAGAGTGTAAAAGGATTTAGGGAAATACAACTATAGGGCGAATAGAGTGTTAATTACACTTTAGGCGATCAGAAATCTACCCAAATAATATACATGCTCACAATGGTCATCTACGATAATAGTTATTGTATAACAAACACTACTTACTGTAGAAAGTAATTTTACGAAAACTACATTGTAAAAAATTCTTAAACCACAGGGCTCGTAAGTTATGCAGTATACAAAACAGAGACGAAGCTTAATGTAATCGCGTTTACTTAGGTACACTACAACAAGCATGCGCGCGTGTCTATTGGCAGTTGCGTACGCGCCACCAATGGGTAAAACCGGAATTCAAACCCTATTTAGCAAAATTGATTTTTTGAGTAAATTCAATGTGTTTTGGATACAGTATTCTTGGGTTCTTTTATATATATGATGATCCGACAAAACATTATATATTTTTTTTAGAATACCAAATTTAAGAGACGTCCAAATTATATGATTTAAATATTCTGAATATACCGCCAACTCAAATATTTTGAAGTAAGTGCATGACTACATCGTTTGATTGCTTCCGAATTAATAATTTTAAAAGATATTATTTTAAATTTTCATTGATAATAACAAAAATTATAAAAAAAAATCATATAAGTTATATAAAAAACGACCCAATTACAAGATCGTTCTAAAATAAAAAATAATGTATATTTTAATTTATCCCCGCGCTTTTTAGAAGCTTTGTCTCTGGTCAGTTTTTTTTACTTATGTAGTATTGTTTTCTATCTCCAGTATCTATCTCTTCTAAATACGTAAGACTTAAAAACTCACTCGTAAACGCTTATGTATCTTATGTATAATCGACAGCTTAGTATTTGTGTATTATTAAAATATGGTATATACATATTTGTACAGTAAAAAATGTCTTATTTGCAAACAAAGCATTATTTGAATAAATTGACAGTCTTTTATAAAGCATTCTTTGTAGTGAACACTGCACATGGTTTAAAATCATCGCTAGCTAATATTGAATTCCTGGTATTTAATACTAATGTAGAGAAAAATAGTCGCGGAACTAGAACGAAATATAATAAAATAGTTTAAAAAAATTATCCGTTTTATAAATTACTGTTTGACGCCAATTCTAGTCAAGTCCCACTTTCGTTTCTCTTTAGTAATTCAAAAATAATTTGAATGTGTGTTTTAGCGAAACATAAAATTTGTTATATTATGGCGATGGTTTTAAGATATGATTAAAACACATTCAATATCAGCCATCTACGTAAATGAGGTTGTACAATAAGTATAATCTCATAGGCAAACGTCACAAGAGTACAGGAGAAACGTGGATTTCTAGAATATATGAAATACATCAGAATGTTCAAGTAGCTGAATTACATCAAACGAGTATTTAATAAATCTATATGCAAAAAAACCTTTTATTATAAACCAAATATATATAATTAATAATAACATTCAACAATTTAAAGGGATAATGGAATAATGAGTGTTTAAATTTTAAAATTACCAAAAACCAGAGAATATAGCAATATTAAAAATTTATGAAATGTAAAGTTTGAGATTGACTCTATATAGATACATTTATGACATTATTCCATCAAACATGAACGAATAGGTATGAAAATAGATGTTCCACTACCTTATCACTACATTTATCCCGACTATACTTATAAGTTTGTAACAATGTTACAGTAACTCTAGATTCCTTACACAAGTACCTATATAAATCTCCGAACATTCACTACATATACGTCTGTAAACTTAAAACGAACGTTATATACAAAATATTTTTAAAAAGCCTGTTATCTAATGTAAAATATGTTTTAATATTTTCTTTACTCTTTAAATAGTAGAAAGACTTACAAAGAAAAAAGAGAAACAATTCAAGTGTAATACACGTTACACTTGAACGTTCCTCTGTAACATTACACACGTACAAAATAAGAATTTCCATTTTAAGTTCACAGATAAACATCAACAAGTTTGCACGCGTTACGTTATTACAAATGAAAGGCCTCAAATAATTATACAATGACATTATTAACAAATTTTAAATGTTTACGATTTTCATTGTAGAAAAGCTTACAACGACGCTAATAAAACTACATCTAAATCTCTTAAGATCTATTACACTTCCTTAAAAAATTTGACACAACACAAAAATACAGAAATAAAGTAAACAACTGAACAAACACACATTTAAATTACCTCGTATCTCATAAAATAACATTATTATATATGGGAACAACTAAAATTTACAACAGCTGCGATTTCATATCACAGATTATACATCATGAAAAAAAAATAAGGATGGGCAATTCACACAAAATTTGCACAATTAATAAACGAAATCAATTTAAGATTTTACACTTACGTATGTATACTTGGTAACAAAAAATATCACTACAAGTCTAATTTGTTCGCTTGCGGCAAAGTGTGTCAGCTTAACATCTTTAAAATGTCTAGGCAAGAAGTAAGCATTTAGGGGGTGCTGAATAAATACTAAAGTCACCTCATTAGTCTTTACAAAGATAGTTCATAGGATTTAAAAATAGGAGACGTGGACACAATAGACAGACTAAATAATATTATTATATAGTTTAAGTATAGTCTAGTTAAATAGTAATATTATTAAGTTTAAATCTATATTCAAATTTCGTATCTTGCGCATATAACTCTGCCATCTATTTTTGTGACCGCCAGTCAGACCAAGACATTGGAAATTCATCCACTTAACTGATATAGAATTAAAATATGTCAGATAGTTTAATTCTATTTCAACCTAACATATTAAGGCTCTACACAACATATAGAGCCTTAAATCGTAGCTCACTTACACGTCCCTGTAACGCCTCGCCCAAAAAATTATCATTCAAATATGGGCTTTAAGGCATGACTGCGATATAGTTTATAATGTCAACGCAGCAGACGCCGATCAGGCGGCTAAATTATGTTGCCATTATAAACTATATCGCAAGGTCATGCCTTAAAGCCTATATTTGAATGATATTTTTTTAGGCAAGGCGTTGCAGGGACGTGTAAATGAGCTACGACCTTTAAACACGGTACTTGACATATTAAAAAAATATTAAAATAATTGTTACCTAGGGTTTAGTACTTGCCTTAGGACGTGGACCCATCATCCTTAGCTGAATGGCTACAAAAGCAAATGACTAGAATAGGGACGTGATCTTAAGACGTCCTTGTTCTAGCAGTTACTTTTTTTTCCTGACAAAGATGTTAAACTGCCAACAATTATCGCAGTAAGCGAACATCGTATAACGTGTTAATATAATAAATGCTCCTTTCTGATATTAGTCGAATATAATCTAAGAGGTAGGATCTTGAGACACTAGGCGGACCCAACTCGAAATTAACACACTAGGTTTACATCCCGAAGAATATGATTGGCAGTTAATGCAAATACCAGCATTTTTGACCGCTTCTTTGAAAGATTACGTACACGACAAGGTTAAGGTCCGATCCCATACAGGGATATGTATTTGCGTGACAAAGATATCGACGGCAGTTCCGGGTCTTCATTTTCTATGAATTAATTTCAGTATTTACATCATATGTATTTCTATTTATTAGTATCATTGATAATCGTACCCATCACTAAGTAACAATTTACTAATGTGGTTAAATCAACTCGTGTAATTCCTCCAGAGATATATATTTGTAAAATTTTAATGCATTGTTTTGCAATTTTGTAACAGTTTAAATTTATTTCTGTTTTACACAAAATATTTTTTATATCTCGTCTCACATTATTTGATAGCTACTATAATATTAATAATAAATAAAAAAATATAATTATTTCTTTTAGGAGATCACGAGTACCATTTAATATGTTAAATCTAGCAAAAACTCAACTTTATCAATTCCCCATGAATATAAATATCATAAAAAATATTGGACAGCAATAATTGCATTATAGTGAGTATTAGTCAAAACAATATTCAAAAGAAACAAATACTAAAAAACAAAGAAACAAAAGAAACAAAGCCTAAAGGCTGTTCAAGCTTATCTAATTGATATTTCAATCTAAATAAAATAAAACAAAAAAATATAAAAAACAAGCATTAGTTTGTTTTTAAAACTAAACCAAGATTTTTATAACTAAGTTAACAAAAATCATCTTGAAAAAGCACTTATATTAAATTTAAAATAAATAAGTAAAGGAGCATATTGCAAAGCTAAATAAAAATCAACTGAAGAAAGCACATAGTTAGTCTATGTTTGTATTGAGGAAAATAAGAGATATCAGCTTAAAGAGAAAATTGCTGGTTGTCAAATGATATATATGTAACAATATAAAACCCGATTATATGTAACATGTAAGGAAGCAGTATCTTCTATTTTTTACACAATACAGTTCATAACAAATTCACTTTAACGGAAAGAGTGTAATAATTTAAAAACAATAATTTACACATAATATTTATGTGCTGTACTTATATGTCCACAGATTATAACTTTGTCGTCAGTTTAGGATTGCTATCAAGAGTCATAATGTCAGCTTATTAACCCAAAATTATAATTATAATGTTCTGCGGCTTTTGATAAACAAAGGATTTTTAATACTAACGTTTTTTGACGAAATGTGAAAATTTAGTTTATGTAATTATGAATACTAAGCTATCCATTTCATTTCAATCAATAATTGCCAGTAAATGCCAAGAGGCATTAGCCTTTTATACAAACTTATGTGTTCGCTATTAAAATATAAGTTATTTCATTAAAAAATTAACTTGTACGATCCTCTTTTGATTAATTTTATAATTAAACAAATAAAGAACTAAATAAACGAACCACTTTCGTATATTTATATATTATATTATACCAAAATGGTCAACTCGTCGTTTTTAATAATTCAATATTAATAATCAAGTTCATAAATAAGCGAATGTGGTTAAAATTTTGTGATGTAATATTAGTGATGTAATAATATATAACTCTGGATAATCACACGAACCGAGCTAAAATAATCAAATTTATTCGCCTGTGATGTTGTTTTTTTTTTTCAAGACAACCATGGCCTTAAGATGTTGTAGGTGTTAATCAATAATACTAAATCCATTTCAGGAACGCCTTTTTATTATTTTAGAATCATATGTTTTACGAAAGTAAATAACGCCAAAATGTAACGCATTCGTAAAACAAAAGTAAGGAAATAATAATATTTAAGCTTTTCTGGCAAGTTATAACAATGCAGCAAATATGCTTTCCACTGCATTAGAATACACAGATGAAAAAAATTAACGGAGATAACTTACTCAGTAAAATAAGCCTGGTTCGTAAACAAAAAAAAAAAAACAAAATTCAAAATATTTACAAGATAGTTATATTAAAAAGAAGCTAGCAAATTATGAAAATAGTTCGATAAACACAAATAATTACAGGGAATACAAGCTAAACCATATTCCTTTATATTCCATAGACAGGTGGTTGGCAGACTGTTAGCAGACATTTCTTTTAAATGGCAAAAACAAAATTACTAAATAAATCTGATAATTTTTTAAGCATACTTCTTCTAAAGACAATTTCAAAATTTACTGATTGTGGTCAAGTTTTTTAGGCTTTTGTAACTTTTACGTTTAAAAGAAAGAAAACTTATTATAGTTTTCTTTGAGCATATCGGAAATGTTTTGATGGGTTGTTAATTCCAACAACATGTTATCAATTCAAAGAATAATTGTTAAAATAAATGTAGGTTAAACTGGAATTACATTGAAAAAATATAACTGACTAAAAGTTTTAAAAATTATATTTAGATACATTTTTACGATTGCGTAATTTTAAATATATACATTTTAAAGAAAAAAAAACAACTTCCTTTAATATGAAAAAAAATCAAGAAACCAAACTCTATTACCAAATATCTAATCACTTTACTTTTTAAAGATAAACGTAGTTGCTAAATTAATAAGTATGATAGTTAATAAAATAAAACCAATTTATTTTTTGAACACCCATATTATATACCTTGATTGTTTATTAACAGTCTGCGCAAGCCCTTATTTTTATAATATAAAACATTGCATTTAAATCTAAACTTAATGACCAATTAATGCTAGTCTTTATGGCTTTAGATTATAAAAAATATTATTACTAGAATGTATCAAATTTATAAAAATGTATTACCACAGATATAGTGTACTGCTGGCGGTTACTGCGAGACCAGATTACATCTTAATGTGGTCGCCAGTGCCTATTGTAGCGAGTGTCTTCTTTATACGTAACGCTGTCAATCTCGCGGAAGGATTTTGGTACCAGCATTCTCTCATCACCTTGGATATTGCAGATAGTACCTGTAACACAAATAGTATTTATTATAGCTACATGTGTAATTAGCTATTACTTAATAATATTCGTCAAAGCAACTCTGAAATACATTATCACTACATATTATAAAACAAAGTCACTATTTTTGTCTGTCTCTATGTATGCTTAAATCTTTAAAACTACGCAACGGATTTTGATGCGATTTTTAAAAAAAGATAGAGTGATTCAAGAGGAAGATTTTTATGTATATAAATTGTTTAGTATACCCGTGCGAAGCTAGTAAATTATACATTTTTGAAATTTTTGACACCCTCGGGCTTTCACTTGGGAAATATCGTGAGGAAACCAGGATTCGTGTATTCTAATTCTATCTAATCTAGGATTAGGTTGGTGTGCAAGTATACCGGCTACGCTACCCTCCAGACCGGAAAGACAGACTTAAACTCTTTCCTCAAGTTTTTCTTTCATGGAATAAGACAGACGTTGTCATGTCGCTGTCATGTAGTCAGAGCGAGTAGCTGCACAGCACTCTACCACCAGTGGTCTTGTTGGCAATGACCTTGATAACCTATGCTCGCCTCTTACGAGCTGCTTGGTAGATCATCTCTATTCTACACAGAGATCCCGGACCAACACTGCGAAAATCTTGGCAATATATTTTTATCTGAGGCTGGTGTCAAAATAGTGAGCTGCAATGCCATAGACAGATAGATAGACAGAATAGTGACACCGCTTTTCTTGCGTTGGAGGTTAAAAAAACGAAAATTGCCCTCATACCTCGATGGTCGAAGTATTGGCGTAAATTTCTAAATCTACAAACTAATGTGATAAACATAATATATCTCGGTATTTTTCCCCGTGTTGGTCCGGGTTCCGTTGTAGAATAGGTCAACTGCCTTTCACCCAGGCAGCTCGTAAGAGGCGAGCACAGGTTCTATTGTCACCAACACCGTGACATTGACCAGGTAGTAGAGTCTTGCAACATATCCCGGATTGGTACCACCTTCCTGCCACAATAGCGTCAGTGCTCGCCATTGTCGTATTCTGGTTTGGAGGATAGGGTAGCCGGTAAAATTACTCACACAAGAGACTTACCATCCTAGCCTCAGGTTGGCAACGCACCATTTCCATATTTGGTGTCTATAGGTATTTCTTACCACCAGGAAATCAGTCTGTTTGTTTGCCTTTCATTACCATATAAAAATATTTCCGGGTTTGCGTATACAATGAATTTATTCTGAGATCTATTTTAGCAATTCTATGTATTATTATTGATGTCTAATATCTGTAACATGAGTATGTAGTTTGCATATTTTGGGGTTAGATCAATTTCTTATTATTTGTCCAGTATATTTAATATAAGTGCACTCTCTCTATATATATTTATTATTATTATGTTGAGAATGCAGGAAAAAGGATATTCCAACTGCGTCATCGCAGACCTTTATCACTTATTTACAAGTCATGGTTGATCTGAAAACCTTGACTCGTTTGCTGTAAAGTTGCCTAACAGATCATTAATTAATCTGTTTCTAGTAAAGGCGTGCAGGAACTCTTTTTTAGGGTTTCGTACCTAAAGGGTAAAGAATGAAAACCTATTACTAATCTGTGTATAACGAAAAATACTAAAAACTAAAATTAATATATCCCATATAACAAATGTGATTTTTTTGCCGATTTATAGATGATGGTGCGGAACACTTAGTACGCGAGTCCAACTCGCACTTGACGGTTTTTTGTTATTTTACTTATTATATTACTTGCGGCTTTGCACGGGTATATTATGCATGATAAATCCGTAAGGTAGTTTTAAATATCTAAGCATACATAAAAAAATTAATTCTATTTTTAGTATTTGTTGTTATAGCAGCAACATAAATACGTCATCTGTGAAAATTTCAACTGTTTAGCTATCACGGTTCGTGAGATACAGCTTGGTGACTGACAGACAGACAACGAAGCCGTAGGGTTCCATTTTTGGCCCTTTGGGTAGGGAACTTAAAAAAAGATTGAATTCGATACTTGAATCCAGATTTCCTCCTGGCGTTTCACCGTAGTAACACTTAGAAAATGTTCTTACAAGTAGAAAATAATAACGACGACAATGTTAATACAAAAGTACCTTCACGCCTGTTATCCCCGAAGGGGTTGGCAGAGGTGTGTTAGTATATCCACAACGCGTAAGTCCAGTAGATATACTAGAATTACCCACGATTAGCCAAGGTACTAGGGCCCTAATCTGGCAAGCATTTTGCCATTTCGGGCACATCCGATCTCGGGCCATGAAATGCTTACTCAGAATAATCTGAAAATCATTTAAGAAAAGTTGCCCGATCTGAGAATTGAACCCGGGACCTTATGCAACTCACCGTTTTAACAAGTGACAGCCGTACCGTTTCACTATTAGAAACGATATAGTCTATACAAGATAACATATGGATAATGTTATACATTTTCCCCAAATGCCATACACGACATTCCTGACGCGGTAGTTACCTCAAGTGAATATTAATTACGTAGAAACATCTATTGTTTTGTTTAAATTAATGATAAGCCACCGTTAAACTGAATAACCGTTAATGTTATCTCAAGACCTGAATAAATAGTTTTAATTTTATATTTTCAGAGTGGGTACATATATAAAAAAATAAATACTCATTTGCTATGATAGGGTTGAAATAACTCGGGTATAAATTAATGTTAATAAATAATAAAATAATTATTACATAAATATTTGCACAGGTAGAATATGTTGGTATTATTAAATACTTTTTCTAACAACTTTTTAACACACATATTCTGCAAATAAATAATTACAATTGTACTAAATAATTTATATTTTAGTTTATATTTCACTATTAGGGAGATAATATGTGCCTGACAGTATCCCGCTATATAATATGTATCACTTAGTAGGTATTTAGTACTTTTTGGTGATTTTTAGAGGGTCGTAATTCTTGTTTGATCAGTTTACAACTTGGATGAATGACCACTTGTTCTAACGTCTTCAAGTTTTATCTAGACACCGAGACGTTTCTTGGAATAAGTGTCTTTTTAGATATACCTAACTACCAAGAACCTTGATATGTCCCTTCTCTGGGCTAAAGTTCACAAAATTTTCTTGTTGTTGGAGCTGAGTCTAGTTCGGGATCTCTACCTACCAGGTAGCTCGTAACTGGGTAACTCAACATGACCACGGGTGGTAGGGTGCTGTGCAACTAATCGCCTGATCCACCAGAAATCCACCAGTTATTGACTAAGTTGTAGAATTTAGATGCAACTCAGCCGGTTCGGTATACCAACCTTACCTGTTTTAGCTACATTAACATCAGTGATTACTATGTGTTTCGGTTTTGTATGATAAGCGGAAGAAGCGTAAGTTGTTTAGGTATATTAGCTATTTTATTTTCAGAATGTTTATGACGCTTTATTTTTTGGTCAATTTTAGCGTCAAGATGTATGTCGTACTACGTCAGTATATTTTTTTTGGACATATTACACAAACCGATCTAACTCCAAAGTAAGAAAATTAAATGCTTGTGTTAGACAACGATATTATTATATATAGAAACACTTAAATAGATACAAGAATAAATTTAATAAACACCCAGACCCGGAAATACAAACATTTATATTCATCATACAAATGCCTGCCCCCGTCGGGAGTCGAACCTAAGCCTCGTGGTAAGTCGGTGGGGCTAGGCGTGTTCGCTAGCAACTCGGCCAAAGTGGCGGTAGTATTGTAAGTACCATGTTTCGTTGTGAATGTTTTAGTCATTAATATGACCGATCACGTCACTCACCCAAGTGTTTTCATTTTCAAATATTTAAATTAATCAAAGAGGCGGATATCCTGGTGTTGAGATATAAAGTTGAGTTGTTTTATTAATAGCGGCATTTATTTCTTACTATTGGTATTACTGGTGGTAATTTCTCTGCATGCTAACTAAACTTATTTTAGGTAGGTTGGTATATGCTAACTAAAATAAGTTTATTTTAGCCATGTCAAATTGGTCAGAACACAATAACTAGAGCTGTTTTTAATCGAAATATTCCGAAGTATAGACTAAGCATCTGTAGGATCTGACTGGACTAAAAGTCTTTTATTTCTTTCTCTTACTTACGTTAAAATAAAATAGTGATAACTTAAAATATGTTAGTCGGCTGCAGCAGAATCAGCAGCACTATTTTGGTTAACCAACTTCCAAAATCGTTTTTGTCTGTCACCTCAGAATTTTTATTGGACGACTCAATTTTTATCGGTTGTACCTTTTTAAATTTTGATTTAAATACAAAAACTATTCTTAAACTAGTGCTCAATAATACTTTTTACTTTGATAACGTGCTATTTAAATTGAAGTCTCAAAAAACTGATCCAATACTTTTGGTGTGATATGCTTAAAGAAACAGCTTTATAACCATTAGTATAGGTTATTATACTAAGGATTACAGGTATAGTATTCTTTTTTTTCTAAATTATTTGTAACGTACAAACACATCTTTTTCAGAATTTTATAATACATAGATTTGTATTATCTATTCCAATATGAATAGGTCGAAAGGTTATATAAAAACAAAATTCAATTTGATTATTATTTTATTTCGTTGTCTTAAGTACACTTAAACGCTAAAACTAAAACTATATCAGTCATTTTATTAGTATCTACAACCCTTTACATTTCATTATCTAGATATTTTAATATGATTTTATTTTTCCTCTCATTGAAAGAAACATTTCTGTAAATGTATAAAATGTCAAGATTTTACGCAAACTGATACTAAAACAAGTTCTGTGATATTGAATGTTATTCGGTTTACTTTTACACAATCGTTTGCTCAATCTTATAAATATATCTAATGGAGATTTTTTATAACAAAACTTGAATACATTATTTTAAATTAATTTGTATACATACAAATTTATTTTCAATTTGTTAAATTTCGTAATCATTTGATTTGTTTTACAAATATTTTACTTTAAATATAGTCCCAAAATAAGAGAGTTTAGAAAATATACACAAACACATAAATACACACAACAAACACACAAATAAAACTACAACTTGTATGATATATGTATGAACAAAGCAATCTGAATCTAAATGTCTCAAAGGAAACCTTGTTTTAACTATTTTTATGTCATTGGGTTAAAAGGAAACGGGGTAAATGTAAATACAAGAATTCGTTGATTCCTCGGATGACTGTTTTATTTTTCTTTTCTACTTTTTATATATTCCACCATATTGAATATGTAAAGTATAGAGATAAGAAAATAGTGTCAGTAATATGGATAATAAATACAACGTTAATCGCTTAAAATTAATCACATAAAAGCGGCGACGACGAAAACAATATTGTCTTCAATAATATATATGATATATTGAGATCTAATACTAACGCCTCATCAGATATAATGGTAACACTATGGTATCGTACTAAAAATATGTACGTCTAGTTTTAATTACTTTTATGTGCATCGGACAGTATTTATCCTGCTATATTCTTTATTTGATGATATTCTAATTTTCTATTAGTAGGTATGTAATTTACATTAAAATAATAATTTTTAAGTTAAACTACTTAACTATAGTCTAAAACTTAAGTATTAAAGCTATTTTTTTTCAATGAAACTATGACTAAATTTTCATTGAAATTATTATAAATATCAGTCTGCGTAAAAGTTATCTAATGAGAAACTATAATTATATGGAATGCAATTGTAAAAGGACCAGTAGGAACTCTTAAAATAACATCATTAATCTTCTAGTTTTGGAAGTACTGCAGATCAAATTCGATTTAAATTAAATTCACGATTCAATTGTATATTGAGCAAAATTATCGTTGTTTTACTCTGTTTTCTAATTGCAATAGTTATTCCTTAATAAGTATGTATCTTAAAACTTTCTAATATCACTTGTGAGAATCCAGTCATCGATAAATCTATACCTCATGATTCAGTTTCGTTTCGAGCAAGTTCACTATCTGTTCTTGCTATGTTGACGTGTATTGTGACAGACTCATCGTTTTCTGATTTCAATACCAAGTCATTCCATTGTACCTCAGCCTTCTTGCTATACGCTTCGTTTTCTATTACTATCACAGATTTAGTTCTTAGATTTTTGCTTTGAAATTCGACTAATGCGCAATATTCACTTTTCTTATTTTCAGATTTAGCATCTGCGATATATCCAAGTTTGCGTCTCATAACTTCGACTTTGACGTGATAGTTGTAAATGCAGACCTTGATGATGAAAGCACTTTTTTGATGTAAGAGAGCTATTTTGTATTTAGTTCGGCAACAGGCAGTTTTTTTGAGTTTGGTTTGGAAGTTTTCTATTAAAATTTTAATCTTCTGTGAATATACCGCGATAACTTTATGGTTGGATTGGAGATGTGCTGCTAATTCTTCGAAAGGTATCGTGCAGCATGTTGGGGTAATGGGACAGATCATGGTGTCATATTTACATTCTTCTTCGTGTTTTGCGCGGACGTTTGCGGTGAGCATCTCGTTACAGCCTCGTCTGTGAACAAAAGTATAATTTTTAAAATTAATTTCCATAATAGGTACTTTTGATTAAACTATACATTTGTTCAGGTCATTTTATATTAATCAAATCACACCTCAACATTGTAACTCGTTGAGGTGAAATTGAACAGGTAGTTTGTGATAAAGAAAACATCTACGATCTTTGTATTACAATTTATTAAACAATGGTCGAAGTCTTGGACTGACCGTACAACAGCTGTAGTCAAACGTTTTGTCAAAATAATTTTAGTAACAAATCAGAAACAATAATAATTGAAATACATAAATCTTTAAATCATTTTCCTTCATCTGTTGATTTCATCAATGTTTTTATCTGAGCTTATTTACCGTGTAACCAAATTTCCACTGGTCAAACTAATAGAGCCTTATTAGTTTAGTGACTCTTGCATGGAATACCGGACAAATCACCCTTATATTGTATGTATATACAATTCATCCTATACATTTATATATCGAAATGTAAATCGAGCCCGCATCCCTATGACTCCTATTTCACATTATCAACGATGTAGCACTACCCGTGCGAAACCAGAGTAGATCGATGATTTCATATTATGTGATTGGAATACATAACAATAAGTAAATATCCTCTTCTTATCGATATCGCTAATATTTACGAAATAAATTTATCACCACAATATAATACTTATTTCCAAAGCAGTTTCACGGTTTTATACACATCTATATACGTGATGAGCATTTTTCTCATATATTCTAGTTGAGCTTTCCACCAACGTTGGCAGAAAATAAATGTAGCGGACGATATTAAATTTTGTTTCATTCACTACGAAGTTTTGTAAATATTATTAAATGTAGGATTAAAAATAGTAAAGTATATTTCATATTATAATATATGGAGATATAAAATGAGTAGTAGTCCTTTGCAATGGTGAAGAGTAGGCTGCTTTCCAAGCAGTGCTTATCATAACATTAATGTTTGTTACTAACACCCAAATACAGCCGAAAGCAAGTATTACAGAAACATAAGCTATTGTTAAAAGCGGTTTTACTCTAAACAATATACAACATCTAACAACACTGAACATCTTAATTACTGTGATTAAGCGATTGTACGATCTTGGCGGTTGTTATAAACGTTAAATTACTATCTTATTGTAGTATCTAACTTCAACCTTATTGCGTATGCTATAGAGTTCAAATATGTAAAGTTGATTAAAATGTCTAGAACGTATTTTCTTTGCGTAAATATAACTTTAAGTAAAATTTGCTATTTAATAAAATAGATATTTTTCTGTAAAATTAACCTCAAGATCTAAACCATAAAACACAATACTGGATAAAAGAAACTGATATTTATGAATTAATGTGGTTAAGAATAAGAAGAAACTATTTTAAACAGTACAACGTAACAAGTAAATGGAGAACAACAGTAAATGTAGTAATCATATGACTGTCGCAGTTATTAACGCCCACTTTCAGAAAAGTAATATGACATGGAATAATTGACGGGATATAAATATTACGTTTTGTGCTACGTTATTTTTTGGCAAGTTTAAATAACACAATTAAAAATGTAACAAACACTGTCAAGTTCGCCCTCAATTGTTTGGGAGACAAGACATTTCCTAATAAATATGGGTACTTTAAGAAAGTTAATAAATTAATTTTCTAACTCTTTTTTTGCTTTAAGCATAGCGTATAATTGTTTTTTTTTAAATTTGGGATACGTTTTTTCGTACTATTATGTTATAATTCGTGACGTAAATGGGCTAATTATCACAAAACGTTGTCGGTGGTCAATCATAATTATTTAAATGCGATTTATTTATCTATTTGGCGTCTATATGTATATTCATGTTGTAATTATATTCTTGAAATGATAAACTCTCCAACCTGTTCTTTAACTGGTATTTTAACAAGGTACCTAATATTTTACCTTTAAATAAATCTTTGAGACATTTTAACACTGTCGTAATTTTTTTAATCAGCTATCGTGTTTAATGAGTATTAGCAGAAAAGCAATAGATTGCGGGGTAACATGAGCGATCGTCAAAACATACTCTGACCTTGTCTAGTTAGCTCTAGACAAATCTCTGTTGATGTTACAGTAATTTTTTGTAATACTAAAAACACCTAAGTTTTAACTTGTAGTACTTGAAGACGATGATTGACATAAAAGCGTAAGAGAGTAAAAGTAGAGATCCTAAAATTGGTCCTTTAGTGTCATCAGGAATCATTCATCATCATCACATTCGTATAAAATCACAAGAAGTAAAAGTTAAATTAGAGGATCGCAATTTTTATAGCAGTGAAAGAAAAATTTAACAGCCGCATGTCGATGTCGCATGTCATGTAATGACGATGGTCACACAGTGTACTATGTACGTAATTCAAACAATAATTATTTTTATTTGCCAAGATGTTTAGCCTAATTTGCAAGTTTACCGGCTACCCTACACTTCAAACTGAAAAAAGACAATGTCGTTATGATGGCACTAATAGGTAATGCGGCGGATATTTACCCTACGAAGTTGCTGCATACCTGTACTATTTTATTACGAGCTGAGCTGAAGCAGATGATCTTATCACACAGAGGATTCAAACCATCTCTAAAATTGTATCACATTATTATTATTCAGAAAAGTTTAACCTAAGTAGTTATATTTTAATAAATTTAATTTAGTTTTAATTGCCTCACTGAGGCAACGATAGTCATATTTTTTATTAGTAGAGATATTAATGACAAAAACAAAAACATTTTGAAGATAATTTCTTTCTATCAGAATAACGTTCTTTTGATCAGAAAAATCTTATTTGTTGCTGGAATAGGAAGTGTCTTTAACTGGATAAAAAGAACTGAATTGACGTTAAATAAATTGAAACAAGAGTATCAAGAGAAAAAATCTCGTCACGCAGCGTAAAGTCGTAAAATTCTACGTCAATCATCTTTTATGGGTGTTTGTATAAAACGAGTTGTAGTTAGTGGAAATTTCGATCCAGTCGTTTAAACAAACTGTAACCTTGGCTAGACTTAGTGCTTGATAAATCAGATATGGAATAACAGCGATAAGAGCTAAGTGGAACTATTTAGATACGAAAACATGGTTGCAGCACTTCATGCATACAAGGAACTTTAATTTTTATCACAGTAAAATTTCGAAAACCGTAAATGAAAGAAAAAAAAATTATATAATATTATTAATATAATACGGTACTTGGGTAGGTAAAAATAATATTATCCCAGTGTAGTAACACTGGGATAATATTATTTTTACCTACCCAAGTTACTACCCAGGCTTAGTACATGAGATAATAAGACAAAGCTAACTATAATAATAGCAATAGACAGCTGAATTATAATGCAGTTTTTGTACGCTTTTTATTATGAAACAAAACTCATGCATCTTACTTGAACAACTATTCGCAGTCACCTGCGAAACAGCATCCAGCAAAACAAATCTTAATAACATTAATATTTGCCTTATCTGTTCTGAAGGCTAAGAAATCTGGTAGACTTTTGGATGAAGACATTGTGGATGAAGATCCCGGCCATAAGAAAACGATATATCAATAACAGCTATGATAGCTATAGTCAATGGTTTTCTTTTACTATCAGAAGGGCCACCTGCTTGTTATGAATACCTTGACTGTCCTAAACATGTACTGTTATGTAATTCTAGAATTTAATAAACTTAAAAATACACTTAGTATCGGATCTTAGAGTTTTAATATCACTGATAAAAAATTACCTATAATTCCGACACGGTAACATCAAGTCATTGACAAGACGCTGTAAGGCTAGGCATGGTGTGGCGGGGGCTCGTAGGGATCCTCTGCACCAAGCGCAACGCGATATCCTCCGTGAACACCTGGTGCACCACACTCCTCCACACCAGGGGCAAACACAGGGGCCGAAGCACTGAAAATAAAAACGTCATGAGGTTACACCAAGACTACTTTTTAGACAAGACCCTAGTTTATACAGTCATCAAATGTTACCTAGATACAAAAATTGTGAAATTGTGGTTCTTGATTTTTATTACTTGTATTCAAATCAGTATAAGGTACTGATAAATTGGGTTTAGGCGAGTTTTCGTAAAATACTTTTAATTCAATAAATTCAGGACCGCTTTAGTCTCTCAGGGAATTTTGCAGAAAGGATACCAAGGAACTCTATTACTGAATTTTCTACCCGTCAATATCAATTTGTCTATCGGTTATTCGTATTTTAAATATATGTCTTGCATGTGAGCATCAGTTTCTTTTACTTTTAAACCAAATTTTTGTCCACAGATTCATCCGTGTATTATGTTTTTGTATGGGAATTTGTTAAAAACCATCTCCTATTTTTGACTACGTTTCAAATAAGCACCTATACATATTTTTATTTTACATAATTTTGGAAATAATCATGAATTTTATGAATAATGAATGAGATTATATCCCACTTAAATATATAGTTATTATATTTGGTTAAAAAACAAAAAATGGAGTGGAGTAGTAGAGAATATTTCTCCAACACAACATAATCTTATTTTCATATCAACCAAAATGATGTTAGCGAAACTTGTTTGAGTTAAGCAACTGTGCCTCAACTTATTACTCATAAGATATACGTCACGATACTTATTAAGTTTTAGTTTTGACCTTCTGTCTTGTATCCCTATCATAAACACTTTCGACAATTTATTGAAACTCTCGACAAAACTTCTTTATAGATTACATTATGAACTTCTACCATCACCTGCTTAGTCTACTTAAAAAAATCATAAAATTCGCTTGATCCTTTTCTGAAGAAACTTCCTACTTAAATATCGTGACAAGATATATAATATTATTTAAAAATTAGAAATCCATACAGGGTGATTATATACAAAAAACACAAACGTTTAAAATAATATGTAATAAAATATAAATTACTTAACATGAAAAAATATTCAAAGTATATTGAAGTTTCAATAATTATTTCCTTAGCGAGGTGTATGGGAAGGGGTGAGAGACAAATGATATTGAAAGTTCATTAACCGCTTTGCAATGTCATGTGTATTGTCAATAGCAGGGATGTATTTTAATTTACTCGTGGGTTTTATGAAGCGATTAGAAAAGCTTCCGAGCTTTCTGATTTTTTTCCCTTAAGTATTATACAAATGCTCTATAATATATTGAATGAGATAATGATATCAGATCGTTTTTTTGCTTTCTTAAATTATAAAAACAAACAAAACTCATAAATTCACGCTTCAACCGGTGAATAACTTTTGAGTCAATTGCAACACTATCATATATAAGTCGTTGATATTTACGTTATCACATAAGAATCACACAAATTTCCCTTCATAAATATATTAGCAGGGAAGCTAAGAAACGTAAACGAGTAGTTACTCGAGCAAGCATCATGGAGACTTATTATATTTAGTTCATTAGAAAATGCAATGATCATAATATGCAATATAAATATCAAAAGCAATGACAAAAAAATATGTCGACCAGATAGTTTGCCATAACGGCTGATTTACATAAGTAACTTATTTTTTTAAAGTTTTTGACCCTCCTAATCTCTTTCTTAAAGATATATCAATATTTTAATCATATGTAGGTAGTAGAGTTTATTTCAAGCCAAAAAAATATAGAGACGACCCAACACGCGCGGCTCAAGGCGCTATGGTTCAAGGTACCTACAATATCTGATCCACCTGAGTAATTCTTCCCTCTTGGGCTTCCCTACTATATTTACCGGGATAGTTCGCCAAAGCACTCGGTGAATGTATACAGAGAACAAAATAATGACTTGTTGCATGTTACAAAATACTTGCGACCTTCCTTCGGCTAAATTATTTATACCTTAATCTAAATTCAGCTCAAGTACATCTAGTAATCAAGTACATCTAAATACTTGACAGTATAGCATCAATTTTTTTTATGGTTTTATTTAATATGTTTGAATAGATTGTTTGTAAGTATGGATCAAAATTAGGGAGTGAAATTTTAATTTTAAGCTGCTGAAAACAATTTGAGCTAAAATTGTATATTTTACACGTTCACGTTTGGTTTAATAAAGCCTTTAATATTAACTTTTTTAGAGTTTAAAATTGCTCTAAATTTGAGATAAGAATAGTTTTTAATTAAACAAAATGTAAACGCAATAAATCTGCAAAAATCTGACTTTAATCTCATTAACATATTTCAAAAAGTGATGAAGCCATTTCTATGACATTTTTATGTCAACACATCTGAAGATATGAATACACACACTAACACGCTCATATTCTAGTATATAGTATATTTGGAATTGACGGTGTAATCGCGTCAGAAACATATAAAAGAAAAAACACAGATGGATTGTAAATCTCCACATTTATTGAACTGTTAAAAAGGGTTGTGATCTAAAAATATAAAAGTGGTCATTTTTATATAATCTCTTTTTAAAAATCAAAGACTTTATTCTGAGAATCAGTCACATTAGCATATTATTATATTCAAAGCCCTTGGCAGAGTTTCGTAAGTCAATTATAATAATGTTGCCACACCTGTGCCCTTACTAATATTCTAATGCGCTTGATCTAAATACTGATATTTGAAATTTAATAAGGGATTGTTATATTACTAGTCTTCACCTTTGACTTTTCACATCGTCGAACAATGACAGCTAATAACATTTTATATCGGAAAAATAACCTGCTTTATACCTATATTCCTTGATTTTTTTAGTTTTTCCTTTCATAAGAATCTTTTTGCAATCTAAGCAATTTATTTTCTTTAGTTTTTTTGCAATTTAGCAATCTAAAAGATTCTACTGAAAATAAAATCAAAGCATTTTTCAAATCTGATAAAAAATAATAAAAAAACTTAAATTTAAATTAATTGTGGCCTCTGTAAAAACTAAAGCATTACATTGCCTAAGATCTGATTTGTGGCCGATGTGGCGGCGGACTTGCTACTCGGGGCCTAATATCGTCGTTTAATTGTGAGTGCATATGTATAAGTACTGTAAGGGGGGTTGGTCTTCGTAGCTCAAATTCGTTTTCTGGTTTAAATGCTTTACCGGAATCGGGGACACTTTTCTAACTCACTAAATATAAAAAAAACTTTCCGTTTATAATTCACTTTTATTTATTACCTTATTGTTGCTTTAAAATTAATACATATCTAATCTCCTTGACATCCCGTCTTATTCTCTTTTATAAAATATTCTTTTACGTTTTAAGTTATATTTTTATTTATTTAAAATTAGAATCGCGCGTTATTTTCCAGCTTGTGCAATCCATAGAGTTTGCATATTATTACGATATGCAACCTCTACAATACCTATGCTTACCAACTTTCGCATTTACCATCAAATTTTACGCATGTGATTGCACATAAAAACCTTTTGTCGTTGCATCCTTACTAAAATCAGTGTATATATGCGACGCATCAGTCTATCAGTCTTCTAATCTCATTAATATATCGCAAACACAAAAAGCAAGAAGTTACGTTTCTTTTTTAAATAGTTTTTTTTAAATACCTGAAGCGGTTCTAAGCATATACTGCATTCGGAGAATCTGGACAATACTTCATCACAGTTTGGACAGGAGCACTCCGCCGAGTGGCCTTCTTCTGGAGACTCTATGGACGGTTCGACCATAGGCAGATTTTTGTCTGAAACAAACAAAAATATTTTTTTTTCATCATTTTAAATGAAATAAAATTTGCGATGTTTCATAGATTACCATCATTGTCTAAACAGCCGACCGGTTTCGCATTTTACAGCATCATCAGGGCTACAACTTAATTTACTAATAATATTTTTTGTTTGTTGTCATTAATCTTAATAATAGTTATGAAAATAAGCTAGATATGTAAAAAAATGAAGTTACCTGCGTCGTATGTTTTTACTCCACATAAATGGGGATTAAAAGTCATTACATATTATAAAATAAAGTTGCTTCTTCCCGTCTATCTATCCCTATGTTTGCTTAAATCTTTAAAACTACGCTACGAATTTCGATCCTTTTGATAGAGCGATTTAAGAGGTAGGTTTTTATGCATAACATAATATGCATTCTATAGCAGAGAAATGCTGATAATTTTTGAGATTTCTAATGTGATGACTTAAATGAGCGCATTTTTTTGCGCTTACATTGCAAACGCTGGCTAAAACCAACAATATTGTACACTTT
>DVZL01000190.1:0-27039 GCA_018236625.1 Lasaia peninsularis
ATGGATAGATAGAAATATTAAGAAAACTGCGATAGCTATCTATCCCTAATCGCTTGTACGTTATAGAAAACGGCCGTTATAGAACAAGTTGCCCTATCCGGGGATCGAAGCTGGAATCTTGTGCGTCAAAGTCGAACACCAACTGCGCTCGATCTGAGAGGGTATTGTAGTAGTACTATTTTAAAAAATAATAATCGCTGACAGGTTATGACATGATGTTCATTTAAGAAGGGCTCTTTTTAACAGGGTTGTTCACCTTGGGCCAAAGGGTTAATTCTATACGAAAGGGTTATTACCGACTGCGTGATTATGATTGTATATATTGGATCTGTTTGAGGTATTGCGTGCCAGAAATTCCTTTGTTTTTTATTTCGGCTCTCAAACGAGATGCCTTGCGTTGTCTGTGCCGTTTGAAGTTGGCGCGAAATGTAGACAAATATAATATTAGAAATTAATTGTAATATCTCTTCAAATACTTGTATTATTAACTAAATACAGTGTGTCAAATACATCTTTGCTTATTGTTAAAAATATCTTCACGTTAATATTCCCAAAGTGGTTATGCACCCTCGATTACCTGATGATATTAGGTCACATTGTGTGATTGATGGCAAGTCCGTCTACATACCGGACACAAATCCAGTCCCAAACCTTATTTTTTAGATACCTACTTTGTTTTCTTAATGTTCCTTTTTTAATTGTACGTATATCTTATTACAGAACCAATTACAAATTTGCTTTCATTTGATAGGGTATCTATTTTGAACTAGGGTGATTTATTTTGGTTTTCTTATTTTTAATTTACCAAAGAATATTAACTAGATAGTGCTTTCAGATATGTGGTATTTTGTTGCTGTTCGTTCGTTCTGTTCGTGGCTGTTGAAATTTTCGTTTCTTACTTTTCGAAAAATAATTAAAAAAACATAGTTTAACGTAGATGTCGCATAAATTAAGTGACGGGTTTAAGTTAGTATATACATTATTGCTGTTTACTCAAGGGGTATAACGATATATAATTCAAATGTAATATGTTAGTATGTATAAGGGAGTACCCTCAGGGGACCAAAATTTGAAATAGGGGCGTTCAAAAATCAGCCTCGATCGAACCCTATTGAATTAAATCCTTCTACCAATACTCGCAAATAACGACTGTCGCATGACGAGCTCAACACTCATACAGAGAGACAAACAGTTATGTAGTTTAAAATCGAAAATCACAACACAGAGACAAACAGTTATGTAGTTTAAAACGAAAATTCGGAGGTATTTTGATCTGTTGCAGGTTTCTATCGAGTGTTTTATAGCTAATTATGGGTAGACTAAAATAACTTTAAAATAATCAACATTTTTATGAAATACGAAGCTCAATACAAGTAGGTATGTTTAAAATTTTACGGATTGACAATGACGTTATTACAAATGAAAAATGCTAAAATTAAAAATTCTTTAGTTTGAACATTTCACTGTCAGATTTTTAAAATAATAACAAATTATTGTTTAATGTGTTAAAACAAAATAACTCTACTTCACAGAACTGAAAACACATCCATCTTGTTGCAGTTTTGTCACGTGAATAAAGCCAATTGAAGCATATTAAAACATATCCCAAATCTTGTGCCATACAAAAATGTATCAGTTTATACTTATGTATTTTATGTTTAGTAATCAGTAAATAATAGAGGGTGGACATCGATTGATCTCGATGTTAAGGGTGCGATAGGAGAAGGGTTGTTTTAAAATATTACATGGGGTGGCTTTGATAAAATCAAATGTACATAACTTAGTCGGCGGTCCAGCGACATTTCTTTAGCTGATTAGAAATCAGACTACTGAGCGTTTGCTTTTCGTTTGTTTATTTTGGTCGGTACACGAAACTTACCCGGTTAGGGGAGCTTAGTAAATGTATATTCTAGTACTGGAATAAAACATACTATAACACAAAGTGTAGCCTCGTTTACAATGAACCTGTTAAAAATAAATTATTTTATTCCGAATGGTAAAATTAGACATTTAGATTAAACTATTTTTAAGTTGTTTCCCACAACTGCAAAACCTGCTAAGTTCAGGTTTTGGCAACCAATCTTTTTTTCTGAAAGTAACTTTATTATATTATCTTTTTTTTTTGTTTCACGTAAAAATTGTTTGAGGTTGGTATATATAATTATTACATTTGTATTGGTCAAGCTTGATTTTCATTTATTATTCTTTTGTTTTTTCGCGTAGTATTTTTTTGCAAATGTACCAAATTTAAAGCAACTAAAGCATTTATTGTAGACGAAAAAGACTAGACCTAGTTGTGGTACGAATGTTGGTATATGTATAGAAGATCCATAGTTTTAGTTGTATTTTCAAAGATTGCTACACCAAAGAAAATGTCCGAAAACCAGTGTCGACATTTCTCGAAGCAAGCTGAGCGGCGGATGTGGTCTGTAAAGTGGCAAAACACACGTAGCAGAGACTTTTTTGTTTTTTTTTATATAAATAAATTTCGCATATAATGTTTAAAAATACGTTTGGTATTTTTGAACATTTTTATATTGTTTTTACTATTTGAAATATTTTGTTGAATTTTCGTTACATAGGTACTACAAATATTTTCTATATCCATAAAATATGCCCGTTGTTAAGATTTATATTATAAGGTAAAATACAAAAAAACTACCTAAAAATATTGTTACGTACCCGAAAGGGTTAGCAGAAGTATATTGCACCCATGATTAGCCGATGATTTTAGGTCACATAATGTAACAGGTGGTAAATCAGTCTCAGGTAATGTTATGTGTTTCAGATAAATAAGGTGCCCTATCCGAGAATTGAAGCCGGGACGTTGTGCGTCAAATTCGGGTACCGACTCCACAAAGCCAAGGAGGTGAAAACTACGCTAAATCCAAAAAGTTCGTTATAAACGACCATAAAATTAATTGTATGAGTGTGTTTGGAACTAGGTCTTACCCCTTCACCTGCCCCATGATTTGCATTAACAAAGACGAAACAAGGCAGGGTTTATAATTCTCCTTTATTATACAGTGTCAGGCGATACGCCCGATTATTTAGCGGCCTCAAAATTGCAAACCATGATAACATTTCTTTCCGAACAACACAATTGACACTGCGATCGCTTGTACGAACGTCGTGTCGCAGGGACGTCAATAATTTAGTCTTTTCTAAATATTTGCGACAAACAAATTGCATGGCAATTACGAATGTTCGAAAAGAAAATTATGGAAATACTTACAAAATTGCAATAGAAATTTTATAATTTATGTTATCGTGTGCAATGTTTTGGCTGTTACTTGTCGATTTTTTTATCTGAATCATTAATTACTTTTATGTAAAAAAAATAGACTCAAAATTACGTATTATTTAAAAATAATATCAGGCAAAGAATTGAAAATGGGATTTTCAACCTATCATATAGTCTACCATAGTAATGAAAACAGTTTAAATTATAAAAAAAACACCTCTAAACAAATGCATTATTTTACTTTGACGAGTTTACTAGTATTATTTTTTTACATCGAAGTTTGTTTTACATATAATAATTTATCTATGCGATTTAATCGTTTATTTGTATCAAAAAATACTTATTTTCTAATACAAATAAAAGATTATTTTACCATTAGAACACTAAATTATCTTGGAATGATATAATTTTGTAAAATATCAGAACAGAACCGGTTTTAAACTCGTCTTTGTTTTATTTGAATTTCCTTTTTTATCTCTGCTCTTCATAATAAATTGCAAAATAATTAAAGCTCCTTCAAAAAATATTACAAAAGTTATCAAAGAAATTGTTACGTTGTCACCTAAAATATTATTTAGAATGTTTAAGATATGGCTGATTTCTGGTAGTCCTGCAACATGTATCCAAGACGCGACAGTGGCGCGCCGTGCTGCAAGAACACTGTACCGTTCGCGTGATGGCAGCACGGTGTATTTGACACGGAATTGTCTGTAGTTTTCACGCTAAAATTCGTTTGTAGTCTCGCTTTTCGGCAGTGCAATTAGCGATTGTTATCTTCTTTTGCGCCGGGCCCGTTCGGTGAATCCGAAGGACTGAATTATTGCTATTTGGCAGTCCATGGGCCCCACCCCACTATGTTTTGGTTTCCTTAATATGTTTCCTGTATATGCTTTTACTTAATTTCGCAATTAAGGTCTTAAATATACATACGACATTTTGTCTGAATGATATATTATTCTAATTTGTGAATCAATTTTGTTTAAGAGGTTTCGAAAACTGTGTGACTTAAAATATTATTATTATCTATCTACATATTGCACTCTCAGAAATGTAAGGGATTAAGTTAAATTTTTTGTAAACTAAGATTTTAAATGCTAAGGGCACAATGATATTCTCTACCTGTTAGCGCTGACGAAAAGAGAAATCTCCCGAACTTCACAATTATAGGTAATAAGCATGCTATTTGTAAAAAAATGGAAAAGCGATGTGAGAGTCACTTATGTCTGAACGCCATTCACTAAAAAACAAATTTTTTGATTGTGCTATTTTTGGATAACTAAGGGTGCGATACCTGTATCTATGTATTAGCTTCGTAGTCTTCCCCTATCATATCATAGTTTGTTTACTTTGGGATTAGATTTGTCTTACTTTCAAGTCCTAGAAACCAAGACAACGTACACTGCGTATTTTTATTATTTCCCCTATTTCCCTATTTGAAGACGATGTTAAAGACGCGAGTACCTGTAAGTCCGAGACGTAATATCTCTTTACAATCTGTAATGTCTGTCGATCGCTAGGTATATTTACGTCGAATATTTATCACTATATCCGTCTGTTTTATAGTCTCCACTTATTACTTAATGAAATATAGGTACATTATATAGCGTTAAAGAATATCATATGGTATTGGGCTATGTTTCTTGTTGTATTTTAAACTCAAGATAACATTTAATTGTTAAACTTATTATAATAATCTTGTTTTATTTAATAAAATAATATTACATTACTTGTTTAATATTAATACCTACACTACCAACTTTGGTATTACCATTATTTTAATTATCTTAATTACATAAATCGGGTTTGTTGAATCCATGAAGCTAAAACTAATATCTGAATATTACACTCCTAACAATGACCTGCCCCGAATATGTAGTATTGCTAATTCTTTCTAAGCTGGACAACTTCAAAACAAACGGGCCTTATCAGAGTGCGATAGCCGGCCCTGTGATATGTTTGATATTGCAATCAGGTTGTTGTTAGGAGTGTAATCTCCAGATAGTATCTTTGGCTTCATGGTTGAAACCCTATTGTAAGCACACATTCAAGGTGAGGAGTCGTCTTTCTTTATGGGATGAGACACCGGAAGTGTACTCGGGTTTCTGATGGTAAGAGACAACCGTGGCCACGTTGTAGGTGCGTCACTGGCCTGTGGTCAGTATGTTAGACTTTATGCGCAAGTCTACCAGTTACCCTATCCTCTGGACCGGAACACGACAATGTCATTATTGTGGTTGGGATAGGTAAAGCAGTGATCCATACCCGGGCGGGTTGTCCAGCACTCTACCACCAGTGGTCTTGTTGGAAGTAACCCATTTAATTAATACTCGCCTCTTAGGAGCTGCCTGGTAGAGAGGAAGATGGTTTCTACACAGGGGACTGACCCAACACGGGGAACATAAGCAAATGCTCCTCGTCATCAAAAATCAATGATCCATCTTGTGAGATAATTCGAGCTGAATTCTAAAGACACATAAATCATCGCACACCATGCACTGACAATAGCCGGCTCTATAAACACACCCCTACGACGTAATTAATTAAAATTATTAATGACAGAACGAAATAATGCGAAATCGATAGCGGACGGAAATTTTGCGACATCAAACAAAAATCTTGTAAGTGTGAGCCTGCTTCATGCTAGCGGTTCCGTATGTTTATTAAAAGTGTATTAGTATCACATATCTGTCTCATCAGTAGTGAAAAGAAAATGACAACTTATCAAACTCTTAAACAATTTATGATTTCATTCTTGCTTTCTTCCCATATAAACTCACTTTTTCCTTATTAATCATTCATTATTTTCTTAATGTTCATTGTTTTAATATAAATGTAGAATTTACAAATATCTCATACAAATAGTTTATATTTGGCTAGGATAGTATAAGCAAATTCATCACCGTTACAATGAAAAAATGTAATAGGTATAGGTTGATGATAAGTGGGAATATATCACATATTATCTTGGTGATAATGATGATGATGCAAAGGATTGACACCTCACGATGCCGTTCTCTTATTATTAACGTGTTAATTACACAAAAGCACAAATACCTAGCAGGCACGAGCTACATTGATGGTTTTTTATTGTTATCTATTGTTCCTAATGAGTTCGTTGTTCAAGATCGGTATACATTATTTGATAGACTTTATTAGCGTGGGTTTAAGTTATTTATTAACAGTTGATGATTTTATCTATCTACCTGTCTATGTCTATTAAATACTTTAAAATAAATAAATATATTTGGACAAATTACACAAATTAATCTAACCCCAAAGCAAGCAAAATACATTTTTTTTAAACCTAAGTTTTCAAATCCGAAAATGCCAAAATCATTAAAAAGTAACAAACAGTGTATCTTTCATGAGTGGTAGTACGAAATAGACAAGAATAAGTAAAATTAGTTATTTATCAGTTATTTTGTGGTACACAAAACTATAAAACATTTGTAATTTTCATTATAATATTTATTGTATTGTGTAAAAGAATTTGTGTCAATAAATAAGAATGTATAGAATGATATGTCAGTATCCTTTTCTGAACCATCATTTCAATAGCGTCTAGTGTGGTACGGAACCCTGAAAACAATGAAAGAAGGTAAAATACTTCAGCACTGAACGGGTTATTAATTCGTTGTAGTTTTTTTTAATAGCGGGAGTATGCAGATTTGTTTTAATGTATCTTTTTATTGACAGTTTATGATTCGGAAACGAAATGGGTATTGAAATACGAATATAACTTGTGATCGTCGATTTGTTTAATGATTTTAAGGATAACAATAAAAAAACTATCATCACATCTATATTACAGAATCGATGTAATCAGAGATACATACTATTATTAACCCTAGATCAGCCGACGACGTTAGTCCCATGATGTGCCAGGTGGCAAGTTAGTTGCCTTTTTGGGTACAAGTCTAGTCTCAGGTAATGACATGTTTTCAGATAAACTGAAAAAAATATAGAATCTATCTCTACCCGGGAATTAAACCCGTGACCTAGTCCATCAAAGTCGGATAGCGACCATATGCTCGACCACAGAGGTGATTAAAAATAGTAGTAATTAATACAAGCTTAAAATGTCTGTAATGTAGTCTTTCGTAACATTAATCTTAAGCTAAACATACGGAAGAAAAATATTTAAAATTTCTGGTCAGTGAGTTTGTTCCATTTATGAGAATAACAAGAAAACATCGAAACGAATTAAATTTAACAAAATTGTAATGTTTTAAAACATCTTTAGAAGAAGTCTCTACTAGTATTTTAATATGATAATATGCGTGTGCATATGTTCCTTGTTCACGTCTAATTGGCTAAACTGTTTTCATGAGCTCAAACAAAGAAATAGACAATCATAAAATAGTAATTTCAAATACTCTACTATTGGGATATATTCCGATATTTCAACAAGTTCCCGCGAGAGTGCTTAGATTTAATACGATGGCGAAGCTAAAATGTCAGGCAATTATACGTTTATTATTAGTTCTACATGGTATGTATAGTTATTAAATTTATTTCTACATAGCCTAGATATTAAACGTGAGCTATTTTTGTAGCTAAAATATAATTATCAAAGTTATGTAAATTTGATTAAATGAGCATCAAATTCATTTTAAATGTGTATAGTAAATATATACTCGTACATATATATTTTAATTTCAAGTAGGTATAATGTTTTTGAGTATGAACTCTGTCAGTCGAAATTTAAGCTCTATCAAAATTTTCACAGATGATGTATTTCCGTTGCCGCTATAGCAACGAATACTAAAAACGAGAATAAAGTAAATATCTAAAGGGGATCCGATAACCAACAGATGTCGCTATGCATATTTAGACAGCGGTACATAGTACGTGGCTCAGATTCATTATTTATAATGAAGTTATATTAATGTAAACAGATTAGGTTTAAAAATGAATCGCGCAAGTTGTACACTAATTATATGCTACTAAGATATTTAAAAGGTGATTTTGTTGCTTTTATAGATTGTTGCTTAATAGATATAGTACGTGCGTGAGTCCGACTTGCACTTGGGCAGATTTTTTACACGTAACATGACGCACGTTTTGTAAAAAAAACCAGTTTTAATATCGTAACATAATAATGCAATAATTGAATTAATTATTAAAACAAATAACACATAAGATATGTTCAAAGAAAGGCTGCTACCTTTTTTATCCTTATGTGTTAATACCTTTTTAGTTGTTCTTTCTAGATGTCTAGTTAATGAAAAGGCCTTTTATAATGTACTTTCTCCAAAGGATTACCATGGCTGTTCGATATTTTTTATCTGTATAACTGACAGCCGATACGGCGAGCACCGTTTAAAAATGGAACCTTTTAATAGTCACGCGATTCCAAGTAATGTTTTGACGTTTGGAGATTATCTGGATTAATGGCGGCCGCTTCTTACAATCAGAGATATTGACAAATTTCAACCATTAAATAAGCGTCGATTGCTGTTAAGTGTTTCTGATATTACAAAGAGGAATTGACAAATTACAGTGAAACTGCTTCAATGATAATTATTTAAATGATTGTTACTGCTCATCCCACACTTAGAACGAACTCTATTTTTTGTTAATGTATGATCAGAACTTCAAGTATTACAGAAATAAAGAACTTACGTCAATTTCAGCACACCTTGTGACCCCACCCACCACGCAAGAATAGTATTCGATTCCTAACAGGGGTTGTCATTTGGGATGGTGAGTGCAAAAGCGACCCCATCCCGTTTTTAGCCGGGCGGCGGGACGGTTATTGAGTTTTTTAGTCGGTAGTCGGAGGATTCCGACATAACCCTCCCTCCAGAGTGGTGGGTATCCATAAATGGATTTTACTCACGAAAAAAATGGGGTATTCATTTGTTTTTGACATATTGTGTGTGTGAAATTTATTACGATTTTTCTACTTATGTTTTATGATATGTTGACCTAAAACTTTAATTTATCAATTTAACATCTTCTAACTTAATATGTTGAATATATTTTCAGGAAAGGTAAAAATAATTTACTGTTAAACGCATAGCGACGTAGGCATTCACTACGGAAAAAAATCAAAAGTCAAACCCCATTGGGGGTTGAATTTTGATTTTTTTTAACTTAGGGAATAAAAGTTTGTATACACGAAACAACTGCTAGGACTAACTTTAATACGCGAGCATAGCCGTGGGAAACAGTTAAGTCAAAATTAAAAAAATAATAAAAATAAGTTATTGGATGGTGAAATTAAAAAAAAAGTTATGGTAAGGGAAGTTATTGGCAATTATTTATTTATTTATACCTACTACTTTTAAGATATCAAGGGGTCAGTAAGGTCCCGCAAAAACTCCATCTACCTATACCGAATTTAGCTGATAGTTGCGATCCAGAAGTCTGAAATGGCTATTGGAGTAGGTTTAACAACACTTTATAATACCAGACACAGGAGGTATACAAATCGAGTAATCGTACGTGAGGACGAATATAGGATTTCTATTTGTGAAGGGTACCTTTTAGACGGCTCAGCTTACCTGAAAATAAAAATAAGTAATTTAGTAACAATTATTTGAATCAGCATCATATTAAGAAACAAGAAGATTAACTATAAAAATTAATAACATGTAGAAGAAATGACATAGAGTTTCTTTTTGTATTTCAATCTAGTCTTTGAATTCCTAATGTTTTTTAAATTACGTTAATATTAAAATAGAAAAAAAATGACAAATTTAAAAACATAGCTTCGCTGGTGTATGTTTGCTATATAACAGTTAACTGAAGAGCCTCGGTGGCTTAGTAGTTTGCGCTTTGGACATCTATTTCGGTAACCCAGTTTCAATCCCCGCCATGACTATAAAATTACTGGTTTTCATAAATATTGGTTAGTATGTAACAGTTTTGTAACGTTTCCTTAGAAATAAAAGCCATTTAAGTTGTATCATTATACTAATATGCGTTCCTTCTCAAAACAAAACAATACAGCCTTTAGACGACATTAAGCAATTTACCTAATGCTTCCCCTACGAAGAACAATCAATTTCCTACTCTACACTTAAATTGATAAGATTGTATTTCGATTGAGATCTATTCCTCGTAAACATTTCAACTTGCACAAAGTCTCAAGCGACGTAACTAAACATTCATTTTTATATCTTACACACAAGCATTAAAGAATAATATTGAACGGCGACAACATAGTTGTATGTCGTTTAGTGTGATTTATTTATCTATTGAAATAGTTCCCAGAGGATAGTAGAATCTATCTAATGTTCTGCTGTTAAATTAATGCTACAATTTATGACAATCGGAATTAGCTGAACAGTTGAACTAAGACGAGGCGTATTGATTGCCCTTGTCTGTCAGATGCTTAACTACCAAATAATAATACAATACATACGCGTGTTAAGTCGCAATAGGACTCAAATATTCGATTTAAGGAACAACAAATCATTATTCTTAAATACTCGTGGTAGAGGCGAAAATGTCAATAACTAAATAAAATAATTTGAAAAAAAAAAATACTGGCAGTCGAAGATAAACGAAGCATGAAAGTTATTTCTGTCATAAAAAAAAATCTTGTAGGGATATAACAGTTTAGCATCAAATAGTATAAGAAGAAGTGGGAATAACTCTGTTTAGAACGAGATTAAACTGATTTTATTTTTAAGATTTTAAAATTCAATTTATTGTTATCAATAATAAACATGGCGGAACTTTATTGAATGTAAGCTTGTGGTGGGTAAAATTAACATATTTTTTGTCGTCTTTTAACATATTTTTTACACAAATGTAAATTATCTAAACGATGAAAATCAAATGTTCTTAGCTACTGAAGCTAAAGTAATCCGTTAAATTTGTTTATTCTACCCACATTTTTAAATTATTCGCTGCGAAGTCGTTTTAAATGTAATACATTTCTTGTAAGTGATTAATAGAGTTAATGTTAAAGAAATTATAAAGATTTTGAAACAAATCTATAATTTTCAAGTAATGGCGTTTTCATTGCTCTATTGAAGAAAATTCAAGTACCTACATTCAGTTACACGTACAAAAATGAATGAATGAATGATTCGTTGAATGATAAATTAATACACTTTATTGTGCATCAAAGGTTTAAGTGTTTAATGGCTTAAGTTACAATTATTTTCACATAAAACATCAACATAAAAGTGTGTAACAAATATTACAAACGTAAAATACAACCTGTTCCCTGTCGGCATGCTAACTTTGTTTTAGCGAACAATAAACACCCTTTATCGGGGCGTTACCTGAATTATTGGAACAAAATACGTTCTTATTGTTTGAGTTTGTCGCAAAACCTTTTGAAACAAATACATAAGAGCTTCGATAATTGAGAGGGGTACTGTAATACCTTCGATTATTTATTTAAGGCTTTCGCCACCTGAGGCTTTGGACAAAAAACAAGTGAAGTATTAATTAATTACTTTAAGACCGTTGTCACGGAATTTTGGGTTCTATCATCAATGTGTTAGATACAAAATTGATTGTGTGGATGTTGTTTTTTTATCTGGAATGGGATTTGGTTAGAACACTGTGGGAAAAAGAAGAAATTGCTTTTCTTTCAATTGTTTTGATTAAATCGAAATTATTGTGGACTTTTGTTGATATAGTAAGGGTTTTTTAATTATTATGGTTTATTTTTTTTTAATTATTATAGTTCATTATTTTTTTAGTTTTTTTTTTTATAATAGTTAAAGTTTATTCAAAACTATACTTTTAAAGAAACTTAATTATTATTTTAAAGATTTACCTATAAGTTTAAATATCCTTAATGTGTTTTAGAATTCATAAATAAAATATTAGTTGAAATGCTGTATCTATACAAAAAAAATTGAGTGTTTTCAAAATGAAAATAATCGCTTTTTCCTGAATGCATATAAACGGTATATATGCCACAACAACATATCTTTTAGAATTTTACTGCTATTTAATTAAATTCAAACGCAGACGAAGTCGGGGTACATCTAGTTTGTGATAAATGGTTTGTTAGTTTTTAATAAATATAAAAATTATTATATCTGTAATTTCAAATTTTAATAAATCATTAAAATACGTACAAAAGCAGACATTGTCTGTGATTTATACTTTGTAGCTATTATGATACGAGTATCATCAAAACCTATAAAAATACTGTAACTAAATATTTTTAAACCTAAAATTATTTTCGTAGCCTATTTTCAACAAATGGTGGTGGTGGATGTATTCAAAACCAAACTGCCTTATTTTGTGCCCCTAAAGAGACAAGTTTGATCTCATCCCAAGCATATAAGTTTTAAAATATCCAATCAGAATTTACCAATGGGGTACCCGCGGTGCTCCCAGAGGCGGCCGGGGTGAACCGATACACAATTAAAGGAAAACAAGGACTTGTAAGTACTAATGCTAAGACGAATGTTGCGGAAAATCGAAGCACCCCTACCTCCCCGTCTGTAGGGATGTCTGATTTACGACACCCCCGCGAACGGGGTGGGTTTTATTTTTAATTTTAATATGCTCTTTGTTTATTAAGTTTTAAATGCACTTTTTAAATATGGTACTGTTTTTGCGATACTCTTTGGATATAAAAGACGATAAACGCGCTAAGCCATGAACAATTTAAGATTAAGTTTCATTTAAAGATTTCGTTAATAAGTTTGGACTATCACTGGAACTACTTTTTGAACCTTTTTAATATGAGTTGATTTAAGTATGTATTCATTGTTATTTTACGGTTTTTTCTTATCTCTAGATTTGCAACTAAATTAAGTATAGTAACAAAATACTAATAACTTTTTTAGGAATCCGTATCCAAAGGGTAAAATGACTAAGACTTTGCTGTTACCATAGGTACCGCGAACATTTCTGTTGCTACTACGATAACGAATATTTTTACAACGATATTTCTTGTGCCATTTTCCGAGTCTGACTCGTACTTAGCCGATTTTTTAGTGTTGATTTTTAAAAGTTACAAAATAGTAAATTTGTTTTCTGTTTGTAAATAATATACTAGTAATATAGTTAATAAATATATATATTTATATTGTAGGTATTTTAGAAAATGGCGACTTCCCCCTCAGTGGTAGAATGGGAAGGTTTTCTTCATCTAATTGATAATTCTTCCGCGATCCCTCATCGGAGGCTTCGCTACAATAATACAATTAATTCCCTCATGTCAGAAACCACTTATACATTTCTTAAACGCTACCCTTATTAAGTGCCCTTTACATAACATTTACGATTATTGCACATTTTAGTCATTTTTATTGGTTTCCAAGATAATTCTTATTAGATTTATTTAGGAGAGCCTCAGTGGCCTGGTGATACGTGCTTCGGACTTCCATTATCGATATTCCAGGTTTGAATCCGCCATGTATCAATGAGCTTTTCTAACTTAAGTACATTTATGAATGTTTTTCTGGTCAAGAGAAATATAGTGAGAAATCCCGGAATATATTAAGTTGATGTAGTAAGGGTATTATTCAATTTATAACTTTGCAAAATGTGCATAAATAATTAAATGATTGATTAACTTTTAATGTCATTTTCAGCCCGTAATAAATAAATAATTAATTTATTTATTTGTCAAACAAGCAAATAAACCTTAAAGATAAACACTTATCAATTGGAGGAGGCGTAAGTAAAGGTATTTATTTCGTCGTCATTTGCGACAGAATATCGGTTACATTTTTGAAAAACTTAAGTAATTACAGCACGTACTCAGATATGAATTAAGTTGTTTTATTTAAATGTTAAAAACATATCATCGCAGATACTTAAATATATTGACTGGTGGAATAGGTTAAAAAGCTAGTATACAAGGTCCTTAACCGATGTATCGTGTTTACCCTTGACATCTGATCTGAGTCTTGTCAGAAATTGCTTTCTAAATTCAATACTAGGACATATTTTAAAATACATGAAGAAATTAAACAGAGATCTAGTATATATATATCTTTGTACTGGGGTTCCTTCACAAGATCTCTTAAAGCAAAACCTGTAGAGATACAGATGTTTTGAAACATGGTTACAATGGGAGTATATCTTAGTAATATTATAAACGCAAAAGTTTATAAGTATGGATGGATATGTGTATTGATGTATGTTACTCTTTTACGAAAAAACTACTTGACGGATTTTAATTTTTTAATAAGCAAAAACGGGTGTTTGGGGTCAAAACTATTAACCTAGACAATGATGGATATATACTAAGCTAGAAGCACCCTAGAAAACGCCCAAATGATAATTCTCAGGTAATACCGCTTCAGGGAGCGATATAACCTTATGGGGTATTCTTTAAAGAACAACAAAAAATCACGTGTATTGTATCGGAGTACCCTTTATATAATTATTTTATTATGTTTTTAATATTTGTCATTACAGTGGCAACAGAAATGCAAACATCTGTGATTATTTGAGCTTTTTAGATGTCACGGTTCATGAGATTCAGCCTGGTGACAGACATACGAAAACGGAGTCTTAGTAATGGTGTGCCATCTTTGCCCTTTGGGTACGGAATATTAAAAAACTGGTGTTAATTCGAAATTCAAAACTTACCTTGCAGTTTTTAAGCACTATTTATTTATCACTGGCCGAAAAACTAAACTCTACATGCCGGATGTAGGCCGATATCTGCGACTGGCAGTTTAGATACGCCGAAATATATAAAAAATAAATAACGCTATTGTGTAACAGACATTATCGCGCAGTAATACAAACAATCACTTAGAACTTACACGTGTATTGATTGCCTATAACCATATTGTTCTCAAACTTTGGGACCATCCAGAAAAGACGTCACAGGTTAGGGGAAGGCGGAAGAGGGGGGGGGGGGCAATGAAATGTGATATTATGTGACAAAGTACAGGTGGAGAGAATTGCTAAGAAAACAGACAAGCCCCCTATTTCATTTGCCGGATCTTCTAAGTGAGGCTATGAAGAAGACCACCGGATCGGAACGCGCTCACGTTTCGATCCGGTGGTCTTCTTCATAGCCTTATCCCGTCTTGTATCAGCTGATATCGAGGTCAGCTATCAAATCTAGGGGATTCGACTAGGACACTAGTTTTCATCACCATCTGACCTCTGCAACTCAAAATAGAAACTAGGGGACAAGGTCGAATTCAATCCTCGTGATGTTTACTTTCACCGTAAGAGTACTCAGAAAATGTACATAAGTTAGAAAAACTGATTGGTACATGGCGAGGTTCGAACCTGGACTACCGAAATGGAAGTCCGAAGCGTGTACCGCTAGGTAAACTATAGAATTATAAAGACGCGTCACAATTCTCTATTGTATGTGATATTTATCTCTAAATTAGGAAATCCAACTAACTAAAACTAAAATTATTTAACTAACTAAAACTAAACTTTTTCGGAAAACTCACTTGGTAAAGATAGCCAAGGATAAAACGAGTTAAAGTTTGACAATATCTTAAGTGACGCATGTTGATTATCGGTGCCTAATAAAAAAAACATAATTTGACCCCTTCAAGATAACGCGGGCCATTGACACTTCGATGTATTGATGTTTAAGTAAGATCGATTGTAAAAGTTAAAGATATAACGCGGAATCAACAAATTATATATGTAACAAAAAACGTATATTGCGAGATAAAAAATCCGTTATAGATAAGTAATATATGAATGAGTGACAGTTTTGAATGATTGAATGAATGAATGAAAAAATGATGAATGAATATTTCACGTACCATTACACACATACAAGGAACATCTAATTATTCCTAATTTCCACAAATATGTAATAGTTTTGTAGTAAATCAAGTTTTCGCACTGTTCTTTTGTATTTTTATGTAAAAAAAAACAACGCTCATAAACAACGAGGATGCAAGAGATCCCCATATGTCAGTCTGTCAACATACCTATAAGATCACGTCAAGAATGCAGTATTTTGACTTTCCAATTAAGAGTAATTGGACTGATTAGAAATGAGGTGACCTGGCGAACTTCGGACCTTATATGAATTTGCCTATGTATAAAAAAATTGCTACTGTTTTTTATTTAAAATTCAAATTTTCAAAATTCTTACTAATATTAAAAATGTGAAAGCAACTCTGTCTGTCATGCTTTAACGCTTAAATCACTATGCCGATTTATATGAAATTTTGTACGGAGATAGAGTTGACTTGGGGAAAGGACTTAAAACACCTTTCACTGCGAAAAAGGGATTAAAATAGGTGTTTAGGCCGTTTGTTTATATTGTTTAAAAAACAATTCAAAAGTGTGGTACAAAAGCGCGGAAAACAGCTTGAATGGGATAACTAAAGCTCATAAGTTACTAGCACTTGTAGTGACATAGCTAAATTGAAAAAAAAAATACCTTCTGAAATTTTGATTCAGTTATGACGAAGCATATCTATAGGATAGCCTATGGGTGTTGACCTGTAAAGAGTTGAGCCAGGACCGAAGCACCCTCAACGACCAGAGACACCAGTATTGAAGCAATGATTAAAATAACAAAGAACTGAATAAAACGAATATTAAAATCCGTTTGTTTCCGTGTCAAAAAATTAATATTAACGATATCTTCAACAATGAAGTGGAGGCCGAAAAAAAGGGAATAATTTATGCGAGACATTTCTTTTGACGCCTTTGTTTCACAAATATTCAATTTAATTGAATTATTTCACTGTCGTAATGCGGATTTTAACTGTCAAATAACACTATTTTTTGTCAAATAATACAAGCATCTTCAAATTTTAGCATTTATATTTCCCTATATATAAAATACTTAAGTATGATAATTTATTTGTGTAGAAATCATAGTGGTCACGAATATATTAAGATTATATCCGGTAATTGATGTCAATAGATCGGTTCTGATTTCAAGCAGCTGGATATTCGGGATTTTACAGAGAATGAATAAAATTAACAATTTATGCAAGTGTGTTAAAAAAAGCAAGGAAATTTGGCATTTGTGCTGTATTAGCTACAAGGGTCAGTATTGAATCAATTGTCGATTTATTTGATTGCGTGTGGAGGACAGTATAAAATTCGATTGAATGGGGTTTTATTAAAAACCGGTTGAAACCAGTTCGGACCCTATGACACGTGGTCAGGGAGTTTGTCATTGTAAGTATTAAAATTATCGGTTTTTTTGTCCTGCATTGTATTGAATTCAATGAATGGAATAATTAATGATTTATTTTTATGTTCGATGCTGAAAAGAATATCTAATACAAAATACTTTTAGAAGTATTTGGGTTTTTGTTTAACATATGTATCTTTATCACTACGCGATGTCCTCTTCGCTATGTTACTCACTCACAGAACTTACATATTTAGAGGACGCAAAAGGTTTGATATCTGTTACGTACGCTACTATTGATTCTAAAGACGATTCATGTTTAATCTTACCAGAATATCAAGTACTATTGTTAGAGCGGCAGAAACAAGCAAAGAAACTCAGTGAAATTGAAAACTTGTACTTATTTATAAAAAGCTTTATTCTAAAAGAAACTGAATACAGAAATGATTTCATGGATTTTCCTAATTGTGATATTTAGCTATTGTAAGCTGAGATTTCCCCTCTTAATGTAGTTATTTATGTTAATTTAAAGTTTTTCCCGCTCGTAAGAGGCGAGCATAGATCGTTTTCTGCATGACCACTGGTGATAGAGTGTTGTGAAACAAATCCACCGGGTAAGGATCCACAGCCTTTCATATTCCTGCCGCTGTAATAACGTTGTCGTGTTCCGGTCCGGAGGGTAGAGTAGCCGGTAAAATTGCACATACGGCCTTTAGGCCGTATTTAATATATTTAATTAGGCTTAGGACTTACACCGTCTATGGTGTCTATAGGCCACAGCAGTGTGCTGTAATTTCACTGTTTTATTTTATAAAAATGAATAAAGTCGTTCGTCTGCACCGGGCTTTAAATGTTCAATAATCTATATTGTTACAAAATTCGTTATATTTCTCTTCTCCCTCCGCACCCCAACCGGCCTCCCCATGAATCCTTAATGAGTAAATTAACAGCACCTATTGTTTAGGACCGATGTTTTTTATATCGGAATATTAATAACCATCCCTATTGTCTCAGGGTTTGGGGGTGCGAAGAAAAATGTTTCGCCTTTCGAATAGAAACGGGGGTTGGAAAGTTTGATTTGATTGATTCTTGCATTAATTTTAATAAAAAACGAACGCATTTGTTCTGGACAGTATAATTGGCTTTGATAACTTGGGAATTATACCATTGTACAATTGCTAAGTTATCAAAACCAATCTTGATTCTTTATTTAAATATCATTATATTTAAATAAAGATTAGCCTTTGTTGTGCAAAATTTTGTCTTGATATTTATTTATTTTTATTTTTGTTTCCTATTTACTATTTAATTACTTTATCTTGACTTAATCAATTATCAAATCATAATCTTAACCTCAGCCTACGACGCGCGAATACGTGTAGGTATGTAAATCATAATCTGCGCTTATTCGTGAAAACTACAAAAAAATCAGATCAGAAAAAAATCATTTGTTTATTTATGGCCATTATATCTATACATACGATTAAAAAAATGAAATGTCTATATGTAATATAAAAATAACCCCTTTTTACTAAACGCATATGTATGTTTACTAGGTGTATATACCAAAATAATACTTCTGTTGGTACCCGCAAATCTCTGAAACGTCTGGACCGAGTTTAGTTTAGATCAATTTAATAAGGAACAGCTTAGGCTACTCTTATTTTAGAATTTTATTTTAGTAAAGCATATAATAAAATAACTAAATAAGAACGCGGAAGAAGACACGGGCACAGCGCTTCTGTAAACAAGACAAGGACTGAATATACATAGTGCAATTACTTAGAATTCCGCCGATCACACAATACCGCTAATAGCAACATAGGAGCAGATAGGCCATTATACCGATAATATGTCACAAATCATCCTCCACGCTAACAAAGTTTATAATGAATTGACATATTCTGTACACGTGTCGCCTGCTGAACTAACGTGAAGCGACATATGACATTGTGCATGAAATTCCGCTAATCAATATTGAATCTTATTATTATCTACATCTAGTTTAATTTGATTTGAATTTCCAATTAGATTGAAGTCATTTTGCTATAATAAATGGATTCCTGTAAGAACAACTACAATATTGTTTAGCTGTATGGTCTTGTGTCGTCTATTAGGAGTTGTGAGTTTCTAAGTGCCAGTTAACTAAGTTTACATTACTTTATTATTTTATTTGTAAAATAAATAAAGTATATAAAGACTTATTTGTAACTAGATATGCCCGCAACTTCGTCTGCCTTTGAATTTAATTAAATAAAAGTATCCTTAACTACTCCTTATTACATCAGCTCTCTGTCAGAGAAAGTCTATCATAATCGGTCCAGCCATTTCAGAAATAAGCAGGAATGAATAGACAGACGGCCAAACAGACAGCCACACAAAACTTCTAAAAAAAATATTATTTTGTTATACATACTACCTTGTAAACATATAAGTATATGCATTCAGTAAAAAGCGGTTACTTTAACAATACATACAAACACTCCAATTTTATTTATTTGTATATATTACAATAAGTTCTAATTGCACATAACCGTTTAAACATTTCTTTCATATATTACTAATTCTTAGATTACACTTAAAGATGAAAAAGTTCGAATATCAAGTGGTGTAAAACACTACTGGTAAATGAGGCGTTTAAACGGTTTTTTCATCGCAAAAACCTATGTTTCCTTAAATGGTAGCAATATTAATCGAAGTTCCCGATCGATAAATTCATTAGATCTTAATTAAACGCCTGAACGCCTCTGCCTACCGCGGCAAGATATTGTAATGCTAATTAATATTGATAGCTCAATCAAAATACAACACGATCGTATTAATAGCGTTTTCCCAAGACCACGTCTGCAGGAAGGGTTCGTTTTATTTAGAAATTTGTGCTTCAATGAAATATTTTTTTAAGGTGTTGTATATTTTACATGCTGATATTTTTTACAGAATGACCCTCGGTGGCCTAGTGATGTGCGCTTTGGACTTCCATTTCGGAAGTCTAGATTCGAATCTGCCATGCACCAATGAGCTTATTTAACTTAAAGTATATTTTCCGAGTGCTCTTACGGTAAAGGAAAACATTGTGAGAAAATCCGTAATATGTACCTGTGTTGTTTTTACCCGTGTTGGTCCGGGTCCACGCATATCTACAACATCAGTAATACCACAGATGTATTTCATTTCCCGTCCACAATGAACTAACCCAAATATTAAATTTACCCCGTGTTGGTCCGGGTCCACCGTGTAGAATAGACCAACTGCCTTCCTACCAGGCAGCTCCTAAGAGGCAAGCATAGGTTAACTGGTCACTGCCAACATGACAACTGGGAGTAAAGAGCTGTGCAGCAACTCGCCCGGGTAGGGGTTCACCGCCTTACCTATTCCTGCCACCATAATGATATTGTCGTGTTCCGGTCCGGAGGGTAGGGTAGCCGGTAGACTTGCACGTAACAGCCCGACCACAAGGCAGCGGCGCACCTACAACATCTATGGTGTCTATAGGCCACTGTTGTCTCTTAACATCAGGAGACCCTTGTTGTTGTTTGTTCGCTGTCTTATTCCATAAAAAAATTAGTTTAATGTTCAATGTTGCCTTGTTTCACGCTCCTTTAACTTTTATCTCTAGTTATTGTCTGCAATATTGATCACTACGTCACCCCATCTCATCTAAATTCCAATCTAGATTTAATAACTATTACACCGCCAGTTTTAAAGTTTAAATGTACTACACTTCCTTCCTAGCATCGTCTTCTTTAAAACATATATCTTTGTCATTATTTCTACATCTTACAAATCCAATAATGCAGAATTTCACATCGAATAAGAGAGTAATACTAACAACAGGTACATATTTTTTACCAACCCCAATTATTTGCACGTTAGCCAAAAAACATTAAACCAAAGTTGATGAGATTCATAATGATTTTACCGCGTTAAATTCAATGAACTCTCCTTGTTAAGTAACCAACAAAAACTAGTTACAAGATGAACTACACGAATTGAGTAAAACTATTAACTGTGATATGAAATAGATATATCATCTTAAGCTCCCGTATAGAAAACGATGAGTAGTGTCTATGAGGTCACCCGGTTAACTAGATAGAAAATTACAGTCAAAGGATGCAATAGCCTTGCTCCCAACTGGCAACGCTCGCTATCTCAGATCGAATATAACATACAATCAATAAATCAATTACATGTGCGGGGGCATTGCTGAATTGGATTTGACAGTTAGTTTGATCTAGTGACGTTACTATATATCGATAAATCATTAAACTTGTTTATTTTGTAGATACAATTTTAAAATGAACGTTTAGAAGTTTAATCTTTTTTTATATTAACGCGCGTCTTGTTTCTCATTCCTTGATTATTGCTTTCTTATCAAATAGCTCGAAAGAGATGAGTGTCGATTTATTTATCTTTAATATCGTGACTAGGTAACAGAGTTTTGCAATGATTCACCTTGATACTACTTTTGCTACCTTCATTTTCCAAAGTAAGTTCCTAGATAAAAAGACAAGTAAGCTTTCATTTACATACCAGTTCCAGCTTGACAATGCAGCTTTACCTTTGCAACCTTTAGTGTTTATATGTATTGAAGAAGATTTGGTAAAAAAGCTACATTACTTTATTAGGCGAGAAGAGATGCGAGCACAACTTATAAGTTGTGCTAGCTACATAAAAATGCGTTGCTACAAATACTAGTGCTTCTAAGAAAGAGTACCCACCCAAAAATCCAGCAGATAATAACATTAAAAAAATCTATTTTTATTTACGAATTTAAAAATAAAATAATGAGATATTTTCTAATATAGCTTCCAATGACGTCAATAATAAATTAATTTCTTTTTTAATTGTCAGTAATATTTCATGAAAATCATACTTGCACCAAAACTAATATCAAACTACCACAAATTTAAAGATACCTTTGAATGATAACGTCAAATTGATAAGATATATAAAACAAAATATTTTGCGCCATAACGATACCTGTGATTTATATCGAAGTTATTGTCAATATCGATAACTAATGATCGATATTCAAGAAATCCCTAGCGAGAGAGAACAGGATACGTTCAATGGAATGATTGATCGGCACCGAACGGTTGGTAATCCTTGCACTAAATAAATATCATATTGTACGGCCGTCCGTTTACTACAAGCGCTTACTGTATGAGCTCTCAATTAGTTTATTGTTTACGATGCAACAACTGCACTCGTTTAGAACTTGTTTTAAGTTTCTAAAGGGTAACAAAATAAAAATGACTTATTGGCAAGACTAATTTAATTTGGCTAGAAGCTCTACAGTCGTGGAGTGTAATCTAGTTCTGAAAATGCTTCGGAAACGTACGTTGAAAAAAAAATGTCTTGCTTGAGTAGGAAGAGGTACCACGCACTCACGATTAGCCCATGCTGTGACAGGTGGTAGCTCCGTCGCTACATCGGGCATAAATCTTAGGCAACCGTTGTTTCTCCGATAAACTGAAAAAACTCATAGATCAAGTTTCCCTACCCAGAAATCCGACTCGGGACCTCGTGCTTCACAGTAAACCGACTTCGCTTGACCACAGAGGCGATAATATTATGCTATAGAATTTATAAAAATATTAATTAAATATAGTTTATTTTTAAAGTTTTTATGAATTTCTTTCGTAGAATTAAAATAAAATTTAATAATAACAACTAGTTGAAAACTGTATTTAATAATTTATTCATTCATTCATTTAATACATGAATAATCAAAGACGAGTTAGAGATATCCCATCAGCAATATCCTCAATATAAGTTTAATCTACAGTCAATTGTTTCGTCGGGTGATCAATCAAAGTAATCGATTTATTCAATAAACGTCGGCAGAAGCGAGAAGTGATGTTGCATTAAAATCAATTTAGCTATATTATCTAAATTGGAATACCGCCTACTACTTCCCTTGGCCGAATTTTATTCTTACCGTGTATAAACATTTAGAGACGATCACGAGACAAACTACAAAGATTACTGACGAAAAAGCGGAGGAGTTTTCAATTTACGTGTATATTTTAGAAATATTAATAAGTCCAACATATTAGATCTCATCATATGGCAAAAATCATCAAAGTAGCCATATGAGACAAAAATCAAATTGCAGAAAATGTTACGTTTTTTAGGACAAAGTTAAAATGAAAAACTTCATAAGAACAATATGCCCTGACAATTGAACCCGGGACCTCGACCGTCAAAGTTGACTACGCTCGACCACAGAAGCGATACTTAATAATATTTTTTAATAAAAAACAAATAAATTGTTTTGAGGTTTTTTTAACTTAAGTGTATTTCGTGAGTGCTCTTACGGTGAAAGAAAGCATCCTGAGGAATCTTGGTATTTGTGCCCGATATAGCGACGGACTTGCCTCTTGTTAAATCATGAAATGAAATGAAATGAAATGAAAATGAAATGAAATGAAATGAAATATGGTACATAATATCGTAGCCTACACGTGTGCATGTACCTACCTACCCATTCAGAGAAATGGGCGTGATGATATTTATTTATTTTTTATTTCGTAAGAAAACTCGTTTTAAATTGTATCCTCAAAATAGAACTTTTAAAAAAACGTTGACCAAAAAACATTTTCTTTGACGATTTTCGCATTGGAAAAGTTAAATGAATTAGATTCCCAATAAAAAGCGATCCTGCGAAGCCATAATCAGAAAAGTTGTTTTAGAACTGGATCGTTTATCGGCTGTCATCAAAAAGAAATAACATTTCAACCCTTCGATGTCAACTTAATTAAAATCGAGATTGTGGCGAAATGGAAGAAAAAAACCGTCAAAACTTCGCCCCACAAAGTTTATCGAGTGCTTATGAAAATCAAAGGTAGAATACGATTAGTTTGAAACGTGACTGATTCGTTTTTAGGGTACCGTACCCAAAGAATAAAACCAGGACACTATGACTAACACTCCGCTGTCCCTCTATCAGACACCAGGCTGTATCTCATGAACCGTGATAGCTAGACAGTTGAAATTTTCACAGATTATATTCCTGTTGCCGTTATAACAACAAATACTAACAAACAAAATAAAGTTAATATTTTAGGTTTCTCCCATACAACAAACGTGATTTTTGGTAAGTCATCATATTATTATGATCGCGGTTCTGCATACATATTATTATGATTTAGATTGAATATTTATAATTGTGTTGTATTAATGCAAACAGATGATGTATGGCGCAAACGATATAATAAAACGCAACTATTTTGCTGTTTTTATTTGATGGATATCATAAGGAACCCTACATACGCGAATCCAACCCGCACTTGGCCGGGTTTTTTTGGTTTTACTTGCATGCAATACCGACAACATAGCGTCTATAGTCGGCGGGTACAGTCTGCAAGTTTTTTTAAACACTTGAAGTAGTCCAGTTCACAATTTGATTTTAAATTTTTAGTCGTAACTAGTGACAGGTTTACATGACTACAGTAAAGAAGGGTACATGTTTTAGTAGTTTACAATATACATATAAAAATATTTTAATTTAGTGATTATAGAAGATACATAAAGAATAATATAAATAAAATCTCAAAATAAATGTCAAATCAAACAATGTGACAGTTTTGAATGTATTAGGCCAGTATGTTATATAAATGTAAATATCGGTAAATAAATGAAAAATAAAATATATACATCATCACGCCAGTATCCGCGCAGGAGTAGGCAGATGTCATAATGTGACAACTGACAGGTGACAAGACAAGTTCGTCGCCCACGTGCTTTATCCAACACTCGGACATTGGCGAAGTCATATTGCGCAAGCAAATGCAAAAAGCCACCAAATAAAAGAAGAATAAGAAGAAGTTCGTCGCCCAATCGGGTACAAATACAATGTCATAATACAATTTAGATAGTATTTTTCATTATTTAATTCTAAGTATTGATATAAAAACTTTGTGGATGTTGTGTTGAAGAAGTGCAAAAGAGAATAAATAAAAGTCATGGCCAAATCCGAACCAAATTAAAAAAAAAGATTAATTATCAATAAGTGGCGGCTTTTCATCTAGTACATGTTAGCGTGGAGTTTGTAAACAGACAAAAACCATCGGAACCTCATTCAAGAGGCATCATCGTGCACCGGAGCAAAAGAACTTGCATCTAAATACTTCAGCCATTCATACGTCGTTAGCTCATTGAATCACCGAAATCTGCATTAATAGTGAATTGGGAGCTGCGCCCTTTCAGTTCTGAATACCTACTGCATCTAATGTAAATGGAATTTCAACACACCCTGTATATTGCCTTCCGAATGTGGAGAAAGGCTCAATATTCCATTTTTTTGTTCACCATGTACACGCTTTTCTTTGTGCAAAACTAATGGAGAAAAATAAAAATGCATATTGGAGTAGGTAGAGGTACTACATATGTATCTCTGATTAGCCGACGATATTGAGTCATAGGGTATTAAAGTCGGACACCGACTACACTCTGGGCGACAAAAATTTATGGGAAAATATCGAAATACTTAAAAAGCGAGTAATATATTGCTTAAATTTTAATTACTATTACAAACCAATCGTATTTTCACTCTGAAATAAACTGTTTATGACGCTATTTTAATAAATCATTGGATATTATTTTCAAACGATAAAATGTATTTTCATAGACATAGATGGCGCTGTATTAAACAGGACAGTAAATTCTTAATGTCACACCAGCAAGGAACATGAAAGAGTGATGACGCTATTTTTGTGCACACCAAAAAGAAAACATTTGAAATTAGTTTATGACGACTGTCTGTCGTTCGATTTATTTTAATTTTGTTATTTTTGGTCGGCAAACGCGTTTCTCTTATTGGGTTTCGACTGTCGTAAACTTTGTGTCAGTTCGGATCGGAGTTATCTTTGAACTTCGATGAATAATGACATACAGTTGATACTGCTTACCCTAGATATATTATATTTTAGTGAATTCCTCTTAGTTGACAAGTTTCATATTACGTGTATGTGTATATAAATAAAAAAAAATAATTTCAAGTTTTCTTAACAATGGTAATATAGTTATATTTAATAATAAATAGGTTTAATAATTTTGTTAATAAATTAGATCATTTCTAAAAAATAATATTTTGATCCTAGTGTATAATCATAATCAATACGGTTCACATTATATTATGTTATAATTTTACAAACATTATTTTAAGTTATAAAATAGCGAGCAAGCAGACAACTCTCAATACAGTAACAAAACAACTATAATCTATGACAGCATATATATTACTAGTAAGTATCTTATTATGGCCAGGATGCTAAGCCATGTCGGCAAGTCTACCGGTTACCCTGAACTCCAGAAGAGAATATGACTATGGCAAGTGCTGATACTGCGGCGACAAAAATAGCACAGTAGGTACTCTGCCATCTAGTAAAAACTCTATCTACCATCGTATCTAAAGATCGTCTTCAAAATCAGTAGTAGGTATGCAAGGACTGTCAATACGGTGCATTATTGAGATATACTGAAATAAACCCATAATAAATACTACGTTTACCACCTATTTGCTAAACTTTCAACTATAATAATACAATATTTAAATCAATTAACCTGTCTTCCGCAACGCACCTCGAAACTTTTAATAACATAAGTTTAAGTTAAAACTTAAGCTAACGACTTAAAGAAACTAAAGTTTTTAAATTTATAAATAATATAAAAAAATTTTAAGTTTATAAAAATAAATTACACTCAATATTTTGCAGAAAGCGACGAATGTATCACTACATAATATAAAATAAGGTCGCTTCCTCTGTGTTTG